>JANAVB010017399.1:3100624-3169799 GCA_029216955.1 Iris pallida
AATTGGCCTCTAGGGACCCCAATTGTGGAAGTTATATTGAGTTTTGTGCCCAATTTGGAAAAAATTCAAGATTGGTACACCAGGTATTCGTAATTTGGTTATTTAGATCTATTTAGACTTGATTTAGTTGTGTGTGGATATGGGTGATACACATGACATATTTTGCCACAAGTTACTAGATTAGCTATCTATTACTCCTATTAGTATTTAATTATGATATTTGACTTGTTCATGAGTATTGGGTAGAGTTGGACAAAGTTTGGTAGAGGTGTCTTGGACGTTTCACAAGAGTATCATTGATTGGTACGATACTAGGGTGGTGCACACCAAGTGTTTGGTATTATGCATTTATGTGAGTGTCATATGTGTCAATGTGTCTTAGGTATTATATAGTGTAGGATATATATGTCTAATTGTGTGCCATACCCTATGTTTGTGAGCATATGGATATGTATATGTGTGGGTGTCATAGGTAAAGGATGATTTAGAGTGTCAATTGGAGAGAGAGAGAGAGAGAGAGAGAGAGAGAGAGAGTGTGTGTGTGTGTGTGTGTGTGTGTGTGTGTGTGTGTGTGTGTGTGTGTGTGTGTGTGTGTTACTGTTATGGTAAGTGGTGGCTTTAGGATACCAATTGATGGGATATATATATATATATATATATATATATATATATATATATATATATATATATATACCCTTCTCTCTCTAAAAAATTCCTACTCCCCAATTCTCTCATCAATCCCTAATAGCACCGAAGGCGGAGAAGAAACTCGCGAAGAAGAAGCCGGCAGCGGAGAAGTCGACGGAGGAGGAGAAGGAAAAGTCGACGAAGGCCGAGAAGGCCCCCGCCGGGAAGAAGCCCAAGCCTGAGAAGAGGATCCCATTGAAGGATGCTGCTTCCACCAGCGATAAGTTGAAGAAGAAGAAGAAGAAGAAGGGAAAGAACGTGGAGACCTACAAGATCTACATATTCAAGGTCCTGAAGCAGGTCCACCGGGACATCGGGATATCGAGCAAAGCCATGGGGATCATGAACTCGTTCATCAAAGACATCTTCGAGAAGCTCACCGGGTAGGCCACCCGCCTTGCCCGCTACAACAAGAAGCCCACCATCACCTCCCGCGAGATCCAGACCTCCGTCCACCTCGTCCTCCCCGGGAAGCTCGCCAAGCATGCCGTCTACAATGGGACCAAGGTCGTCACCAAGTTCACCAGCTCCTAGAGGGGTATAGGTAATAATTTGTGCAGTTAGGGTTTTTATTTCGAGGAACTAAGTAGTATGAAAATCTTCTTACAAAGAATCGATGGACATGATTATGGTTTCTGCTGAAAATTGGTGTGTTTAGGGCTTCTATGTAGAACGAATTAAAAGGTACTTTCAGTATATATATATAAATATATATATATATATATGTGTGTGTGTGTGTGTGTGTGTGTGTGTGTGTGTGTGTATGTATGTATGTGTGTGTGTGTATGTATGTATTAGGATAGATAGATGTGTGTGTAGGAGGAAGTAGTGAAGAGGGGGATTGGTTGTAACTGTTATATATGGACAAGTGCAGTAGAGTGTTTTCAATTGACTGTGTGTACATTTATACACATATGGTGTGAAGGCAGCAAGGGGGTTTGTGTTACAAATGTAGTGTGAAGTGTAGCAACAGATATCATGAGGGGCTCGGGCTTTGCTAGCACAACAAGTAGTTGGGACTACTTGACAGAGCATTAGCCTAACAGTAGTGTAGCAAAGCAAAGTCAGCAGCAGTTTAGGGTTAGTTAATTACAATAGCAGGTTAGCCAGTGGTCAGCAAGTAATAGAAAATGAGGCTAGTAGCCGCTATTAGGGGTGCTCTGTGTGGCTACCCAGATGAGGACAGCTATAGCAGTAGCAGAGATGGTGAAGTAAGGAAAAAGTTAGCATAACGGGAGGTCTGTGTATGTTAGCTAGGTAGACTGAATATGTGTACCAATATACTAGTCTCGGAGTTACGCAGTGTAGTATAGAGTGTAGGAAGAAGTCTATAATGAGGTTGCGAGATGTCAGTTCCTAGCAGACAGTTTCTAGAGGAGTGGGGGTATGTTAAGTGAAGATATGGTATTAGAGGATAAGGGTACATGACAGTTTTGGTATCAGGATACCTAAGAGTGCCCACATAAATAATTGGGTTTGGCTTAAAGCCTAAGCATCAATGTAGGTACAAGGTTAGGGATTAGAATAGTAGCTAAAGTTGAAGCTAGTATACTAGATATGTATACTTGATAATAGAAATCTAGCTTATATATATATATATATATATATATATATATATATATATATATATATATATATATATATATATATATATATATATAAATATATATATATATATATATATATTTTATATATATATATATATATATATATATATATATATATATATATATATATATATATATATTAAAATATATATATATATATATCGGTGTCGACGTACGATCAGAAAGCATCTGCTCCATAGCTGGCAGTCTAAAGTTTAAGGAATCCATAACAGTCGTCAGCCTCGAAAGCTGGTCACCCATGGCCACCTGCGACCCCTGTACCGCATAAACGACACGATCTGTCCTCTCACTCGTCTCCCTCATGGTGCGCTCGAGCATATCAAATTGTGCGGTGAAAGCCATATCGTCCGTCTGCGGTTGAAACTGGGGCTGCTTTGCAATCCACCTGAACAGCTCATCACGCAGCTCAGCAAACTGGAGACGCAAACTCTCCTCGACTTGGGCCAACTCTTATGAGGGCTCTGGGAAATGCATAATACAAGAGGGGGCCCTAGATGACTGCGTCGCCACAAAGGCACAGTAGAATCCTGTACCGTAGTACATACCCCTCTGAAGACCACCAACGACAGTCTTCCAGAGCTTGTCCAATGACTGAGGTGGAGGGGACTGCAAGAAAGTACCATCTTCTTCCTCTGCAGGTGCACTAGCACTCTCACGCTCTAGCCTAAGATATTCATCCTAGAAAGGTACGTCTAAATCATAGTTGCTAATGTTTACTAATAACTATATGGATATCTATTGTATATTTTTTAAGTTATATTAAAATTAATGAAACGTAAAGTAATACTTATATAGCTATGCGTAGCCCTATCATCGATGAGCTTTCCGTCCTTTCATGGGTGTCCAGTAAGACGGTCATCATATTGGCATCCTCATCCCTCTGTATCTGTTATTAATTTGTTTGTTATTGAAATTAAATATTTTATTCCTACTTTTATTAAAATAATATATATTCAGTAAAATACGTACCAGGCGACAAAAATGTTTTGTTATGGGAATCGAGCCGCCACACCACTTTTCTACCCTCGTCCTAGCCGTCTTCGCCTTTTTCGACTATTCCTTGTACCTAGGATTGTCGAATATAGCCCTTATCGCAGTCCACTGCTCAAACGTGATCCAACCTTGGATCAGTCTTTCGAAGTGCTTTTGAGCCTTCTAGTTGTCGATCGCATCACGGATCAACTTGGCGACAATGGCAGAAAATTGCTTCTCAATCATCTCAGCTCGGTATGGTGGATAAAAATATATCTTCTACAAGAATTAAAATAGTTAGTTATATAATATGCATAAAAGATGACTAATACTAAAAGCAATATACATTAGTTACCTTGAAGTGGGCAAACCAGAATGCCTTCTTCTCATTCGAGGCATCCGAGTAGTTGATCTAAGGGCCACCGTAGTTGGACCTCAGAAATAGCCCAGTGCCCTCTGAACCGACGGGGGATGATATCTATATAATGATAATTATATTCATGAATATATAGATATCTGTATAAATTAATGTTAACTAATTAACTTACTTTGTAGGCTCGTCGGAGCAAATCTCCATCCTCGTCTCATCAGGAGGAGCGCATGGGGGATCACTCTGATACGAAGACGGAGTAGGTTCGACCTTCCCTATCTGCTCCTCCGTCTCCATAGGGCTGTCAGCAGGAGGAATGCTGGATGAGGTAGTAGTCTCAGGCCTGGAACTGCACATCCAGGTGTACTGCTATGTATCATCGATGTCGTTAGAGATGTGACTGTTCAGTACACTAGATTACTCGGAGACGATTGTCCGGAACCATCATCCGATAATGGAGGAGCACTCCGTCTACCGGTGGAACCTCTATATGGATGGGATGCTCCCTACCTCGAGAATGACCGAGGTACGATCCTTTTCGTCCTATTATACTTGATAATATCATATGATAAAAAAATATATATACAAAAAATGTAATACATATTCTAAATCAAATCTGCATGCATTTAACAAATCACAGTTTATAAAAAATAGACCCGGTACAAGCCTCTGTTGAATTTCTAGATAATAACCAAGTCCAGATAATAACATCCAGAAATATCAAAGTCTAGATAATAACAAAGTCTAGATAATAACAATAAAGTAATCCAAAACATCCAAGTCTAGATAATAACTAAGTCTAGAAAATAACAAGAAACATCCAGAGTTGTACAAAAATATCCAAGTCTAATCAAGAAATAAGTCAACCGGAGACAAAATCGATCAAAAGTCATACCATTCATATAACTCTACGCTCTATGCTGGGGCAGATACCAGTACCATATATATTAACCTCTCCATAAATACGTGACAATCGTGGCTCTTCATACCCGTCAGTGTGTTCTCCTTCGGGTCGACGTATCTTCTCAAATTCGATACGTTCCCATTAGAAATTTTTAGGCCCTGAATCCACCTACAAAGTCTCCCTTTATCCTCATCTCTAGTGAGAAAATTACCTTAGGCTACTTATACTTTCCATTGCCTTCCTCTATCAAATGCAATGTAGGACGTCTGCATATATCTACCAAGTCCAACCTAGCCTTTGGATTGTCTTTCATCTTTTTCTTTACTCCATCACAGTATTAATTATGTTGTCAAACACATTCTTCTTGATATGCATGACATCAAGGTTATGTCTGATCAGAATGGTTCTCCAATATGGTAGGTCCCAGAATATACTCCTTTTTGTCCAGTTATGAGTGCGACCAAATCTATCACACTTGTACCCCTTTATTGGCTCTTCGATAGCACAATTGGAAAATCTTTTACCTTCTCCCATATCGTGTCTCCGGTCCACCTTGGCGGTGGATTCCATTAGTCAAAAAATAGCTGATGCGAACTCGGTAGTGCTACTGAAAGCACTGGTCTTGCTTGTACATCTTCTTTTGGCAGCAAATGACAACATCTTGGGTCAGTCAGGCACGTCACGCTTGCTCCTATGACCCGACTGCCTTATACATAGTTTGTCGATTGGCCAATTTAACATAAGCATTTTCTAGATGGTCAAGCTCTCATTATGTTCACATCGATCGATCGACGTAGGGATTTGCATGGGGCGTTATGCGTCGCATCGGAGATTGTCTACAGCTTCTTTCTTATGTATTATCCCACCATTTATTTCTGATTTTGATTTATGGTCTTCCAAGAGATGACAATCGAAGAAGCACGATTTTTTCTCCCTGTTTCAAACGGAAAGCCTTCGTGTGGTCCATGCAATACGGATATGAGAGACGACCATGAGTGCTTTAGTCCGATAGCATTCCATAGGCCAAAAAGTTGTTGATGGTCCACAAAAGTGCGATCCTCATCTGAAAGTTCTGCTTTCTGGAAACATCATACGTGTTGGTGTCTACTTCCCATAGCTGATTCAACTCATCTATCAATGACTGTAAGTACACATCGATGTTCCTCTTCGGATTGTTAGGACCCGGGATGATAACGATTAGGAACATATAAGGAGTCTTCATACACATTTACGGCAGTAGGTTATATGGAGTAACAATTATTGGCCAACACGAATATTAGGAACCCGAAAGTCCGAACGGGGTAAAAACCATCTTATAACCATTCTTAAGACATGTTAAAATTGGACTTGATGCTCAACATTCTTGTAACCACCTCCAACAATGAATGATCCTCACAACCAGAATACAAAGGAGTCCTTACATTCTCCAGCAACTCCATGATCTTTGCAGCATCAGCATTCGGTGCCTCCTTAGCCGCATCATGATTGTCAGAATCGAAATTAGGCCTTGCAGCATTGAAAACCATGTTCACCCACCCTTCGTCGTAATTAGCATAGTCATGGACATCCATATACGTCTCCAAATTAGGCTCTGGTCTGACGCTAAAGGCACAAGTTCTCCGTGTGAGGTCCACTGATAGTAATTCGACATAAAATCCCTCGAGTACAAATGATATGTCACATCCACTTCTAGATGATATTTCAAGTTGTGACATCTCACACATGGATACTTAATTATAGTACGGTCATGTACTGAGGAAACACCTTGGCGAACTACATGAGCTGCTCTATCCCGTATAAATTTATCCTACACACCATATATGTCATCAGGATGACGATTGTACATCCATGAATGATACCACAGATAGTAATTCATATCGATTTGAAAATAATTCTGTAAAGATGGATACACATTATTCGAGTATATTGTCCAAATGGATGAATAGATGGATACACATAAGTTTAAATGTCGTAACGTGTTCAATGTCAGCCCTTCTCTTTAAAGAAAATATACTTTAGCAAGCCTTTGAGGCTTTTGTAGTTATACAGCATTTTCAAAAAATACTAGAAAAGGCCAAGTATTATATTTTTTCTAGAATTTTTCGTTCTTTATTATTTTTTAATCTTTTACTCCTTTTGTTCTTTATCTTTTTTTCCTATTTTTCGAAAATTTGTATAACTCTAAAAGCCTCAAAAAAGGCTTGTAGATGTAAATTTACTTTTCATAAAAGGGCTGACATGGACACCTGACTTCGGACTGACATGAACACTTACTTAAGTATCTAAGATACCTAACTAGTACTTACCTATATATCACTTTTACTCTAAGTATTTGTGTATCATGTGGATATCATGTACCATGGTACACAATATATATCACATTGATACTCTCTTGTATCTTGATACTATGATACAATTTCAAATACCCATTACACTAACTATACACACGTTCATCAAAGTACCAACATACTTGACACTTGGGTATTGTCACATGTTCTTTGTGAGCCATTCTCTGGAAAAATTTTACTTCTACAAGCCTTTTGAGGCTATCAAATTATACTAGATTTTCGAAAAATTATATAAAAGACTAAGTTCTTCGTTTTTTTTTTGTATAACTCTGGTAGCCTCAAAAGACTTACATAAATAAATTTAGTTTCCAGAGAATGGCCCACATGGACACTTGATTTCAGGCTAACACGGACACTTAACATAAGAGATAATGATATCTATGTCGTCAAGTGTTCCTTGTGAGCCCACAAGGAAAACTTGACCTCGGGGTGTCCAAGCTAGAACTCTATATACTTTTAATTAAACTCCAAACTTACCTTGACAATTATACAATCTAAAATATCTTATATACTTCTAGGATACTCACTCTATACACTCTAGGTACTAGGATACTGCTTAGTATCTTATATATCAAGATACTTACTTGTATCTTGACACTATACCAATCATATTCATTTTTGATATATTATAACATGTTTTATTTTTCGTATATACATTGGTAGGAGATGCGACACATGCCTATATCCCTAGCTAGAGCTACTTTTGGTTGTCCCTTGATTTTATTAAAAAACCATATGAAATCATGCCATAACCTACTAATACACTTATGGATCAATGTTCTCAGTCAATTTTAGGATCTTTTAGGTATTCAAGATACTTCATTTACTAAATTCTATCACAAACAGTGGTTACACCATGCTATTACGATACACAAATTTTTTTCCAAACAGATTAGTGTAAGCCTAGAATCTTGTCAAATTAATTGCCTAGGCATCATATAAGTAGTATAATTGCATGATTGAAACAATAGTTTCTACATTTCCTTTCTCCTTTATTTCTAAAATAATATAATTATAATGAGAGACTTGTATATATAATATAGGGAGAAAATCAGTTTGTTTTAATATACAGAGAGAAAACCACATATTATATACAAATAGAATCAGTGTCAGTGTGTGTATGTCAGTGTCTGTGTGTCAATGTGTGTATGTTCGTATCCGTGTCTATGTCTTGGCAGAATGAAGGAGATGGATTAGGGTTAGGTGTTACCTGACCGAGGGGGTCGTCGAGACAGAGGGGCAACGTGGCAGGGGGTCGAGGGGGTCGAGGGGGGTCGTCGGGACAGAGGGGCACAGGGCCAGGGGTGAGAGGGTCGCTGGAGTCGAGAGAGATCGAGGGAAGCAGGGGAAAGAAATGCGAGGGTTGCCGAAGTCGAGAGGGGCGCCAGGGACAGGGGGTTGCCGGGGGGAGGGGGTCGCCTGAGACGGGAAGGGCAACGGGGAGAGGAATTTTGGGGAGAGGGGACGCGCGGGATTAGAAATTTTGTGGAGAAAATGAAAAGTCGATCCAGTGAAACCCTATATGAAATAAGTTAGCAATGTCATCAGTAGATGTCGCTAAACATCATTGTCCATTAATATACTGGTGACATTCAAGTCGCTGAGTCGCTAAACGTCGTTGTTTATAATAAAAAAAACAACGACGTTCACCAACGACACCGCGACATTTGCTTTCCTAATAATAAAGCATGTCACTAAATGACGCTGAAAGTCGCTGATAGTGACGTTTAGCGAGTCACTTATTTTTGTTGCTAATTACAACAAAAATAGCGATATTTTAAGCCGGCGTCGCTAAAGTCGTCGCCAATCTGACTTATTTTGGTAGTGACATATATATATATATATATATATATATATATATATATATATATATATATATATATATATATATATATATATATATATATATATATTTGAAAATGGTAATTAGTTTTTTAAATCGCTGTCCCTTGGCGGAGTTCGAATCCCAGTGACAGCGATTTAAAAAAACTAATTACCATTTTCAAATATATATATATATATATATATATATATATAGAGAGAGAGAGAGAGAGAGAGAGTCATCCAAGCCGTATGTATATCCTCTATTAAATAATAAAAAAATAAACTAACTATAATGTATGTATTCTCACGTAGTTAAGAAAAAATTAAAAAAATTCTAAAATCATCTTAAGAACTTGAATATATAATAAATATTAAAATATATCCAATATTCAAATTATGTTTAAACTAAATAATGGAAATATCTATCTAAACACATATCTAAAATTCTAAAAACATATCAATATCAAAACCAAATGAAAATATATTCAAATCAAGTTTAAATATTTAAATATAATTTAAAATTTTATCGAATTTTTCAATAATATTATATATATATTTTAACGTGCATAAACTTGAAAGTAACTCGTATATGTTGGAAAAGTGAATGTATTTTTGACTTCGATAATTAGTTAATAATAAATGTTGTTAAAAGTTTCGATAAGCAACCAATATATCTATTGGAAATGCATGTCCTTTCCAATTATTGTGTATACTCATTACATTGTGTCACTTTGTCATTTAAAAAATCATAGTTTTTGAGTAATTCAAACTGAATTTCATACATCAGCATTAGTCCAAGAGAGAGAGACTACCTATATTACTACGTCCAGTTCCTGCATTGTGAAGTGCTGCTACCGAAGGAGTGTTGGAAAAGAAACGCGAAAATCTTTTTCCAAACTAGAGAGTACCTGCGAGAGAACCGAGCAAACAACGCACGAACCAAAAACACCAAAAATAAACCACGCTGACACAGAGAATTTTTGACGTGGAAAACCCTTGCGGGAAAAACCACGGGACGATCGGAGTCCAACCCTGAGAAGCCTCCACTAATGAAATAGAAGAATTACACCCTCTACAAATTTCTTCCGATCCAAATCGGATCCCCACAACACTTGGAAGCAAGAACAACGATTACAAGGCTACAAAGAACAAGAACGACGAGTAGAGATTACCCGAATTCGATTCTCCTCCGAAAAAGACCTTCAATCCTCCGTCTTCTCTCCCAAAGTTGCAATGGCACTCTTGCCTCCTTCCTCTCTCTTTTCTTGTGTTGTCTACAATGATGTTACTTTTGATTAGGGTTTGGAAATCCCAACTTAACTCCCTAATCCCACAACAAACCTGGACCGTTTGATTAGATCCAATGGTAAAAAATCACTCCATATTTCTGCTCAGCCCCGACGATACAGAGTTCGGCCAGAACTCTGTGTCGGGCAACCAGAATGGTTCTGGAACAGCCAGACCGAGTTCGGCCAGAACTCAGCCTGGGACCGAGTTCGGCCCGAACTCGGTGGCTCCAGTCCAGAACCCCCCTTTGTTAGCAGCAGCAGCAGCAATTCCTCGTTGCCTACTTCCCGAGCTTCTTCGACATCGAACAGCACTCGTCGCACTCCGGGATCTTCTCTACATAGGTTGGGAACCCCACCCACTCCAACAAATCTTCCCCTTCACAACTATGGGGAGGATGACGATCTGCCTGCTGTATTCAAACTTTTCCCTTGGTAGAATCTTCGTGAACATATCAGCTCCGTTGTCATCTGTATGAACCTTCTCAAGCTCCGCGTCCTTCTTCTCAACCACATCCCGTATCCAATTATACCGAGTCTCGATGTGTTTGGACCGGCTATAAAACGTCTGATTCTTCACAAGGTGAATAGCACTCTGACTGTCGTAAAGCAAAGTATACTGCTCTTGCTTCAGTCCCATTTCCTGCAGCAACTTCTTCATCCACAGCAGCTCCTTGCAAGCCTCCGTCGCCGCAATGTATTCAGCCTCCGTTGTCGACAAGGCAACACACTTCTACAACCGCGACTGCCACGATACCGCTCCTCCGACAAACATCATCACATAGCCCGAAGTCGATCGCCTCGTGTCTATATCTCCAGCCATATCAGCGTCGGTATACCCAACCATCTTCGGTTCATCACCACCAAAAAAAAGTCTCCAATCAGCAGTACCCTGAAGATATCGTAGAATCCACTTGACCGCACTCCAATGTACCCTTCAGGATTTGAAAGATACCTGCTAACAGTGCCAACTGCATGAGCGATGTCTGGTCTCGTACACACCATAGCATACATAAGGCTCCCCACAGCTGAAGCATATGGAACCGGCTCCATATCTTCCTTTTCGTCCTCGGTAGATGAACACTGCTCCTCAGTGAACTTAAAGTGAGCCGCAAGGGGGCAACTCACTTTCTTCGACCCGTCCATACCGAAACGCTGAAGTACCCGGTAAATGTACTTCTTTTGGGACAAATGTAGCATCTTGGACTCTCTCTCTCGACTGATCTCTATCCCAAGAATAGTCTTCGCTGCACCCAAATCCTTCATAGAGAAGGCCACGCCCAGTTGGCGCTTCAACTCCGCTATCCTAGTGGCATTCCGACCCACTAATAGCATATCATCTACATAGAGCAATAAAATAATGAAATCATCATCGGCAAAATACCTTACAAATACACAGTGATCCGACGTCGTCCGAGCATAGCCATGCTCCCCCATAAACGACTCGAACTTCCTGTACCACTGCCTCGGAGCCTGCTTTAGACCATACAAGCTCTTTCTCAACCGGCAGACCAAATGTGACTTGCCCTTCTCACAGAATCCCTCTGGCTGCTCCATGTACAACTCCTCCTCAAGATCACTTTGGAGGAATGCCGTCTTCACGTCCATCTGCTCGACCTCCAAGTCGAGACTGGCTGCTAATGCTAGTACCACCCGAATAGACGAATGCTTGACGATAGTCGAAAAGATCTCATCATAATCCACACCTTTCCGCTGACCGTAGCCTTTGACTACCAGCCTCGCTTTGTATCGAGGGCGAGTAGCATCATCCGTCTGCTTCACTCTAAACACCCATCGATTCTTCAAAGCCTTCTTGTCCTTTGGCAACCGCACCAGTTCATAAGTGGAATTGGCGTGTAAGGAACTCATCTCCTCCTGCATAGCCTCCATCTACTCCTGCATGTGTTCATCTTCCATAGCCTCTGCAAAACTTTCGAGCTCTCCCCCGTCAGTCAATAGCACATACTCACCCGGTGAGTATCTCGTAGATGGTCGATGCTCTCTGTCGCTCCTTCTCAATGGAGCCACTAGTGCTGGTTGTATACCAACAGCCTCCTCCCCTTTAGGAACTGCCTCCCCGACATGCTCATCCTCATGAGGGACACCCTGACCACCATCAGTAGGCTAATGATCAAGGTTGGGAGTAACTCCATGTACTGGCTCCCCCATAATGGGATCCTCTGCGATGTCCTCTGGAAACTGCTCAAAGCGAAATAACTCTAACTCAGGCAATTCCTCAGTCTCAGAATGCATCTCGGAATCCTGGGTATTGGTCATGGTCTGATCCTCGACGAATACTACATCTCTGCTTTTGTAGAGCTTTCTTCCCACCGGGTCGTAGAGTCTATAGCCAAACTCATCCCGACCGTAGCCGACAAAGATGCATCACCTCGTCTTCGGCTCAAGTTTGGTCCTTTCATCCTTCGGTACATGCACGAAGGCCTTACAGCCAAACACTCGCAGGTGATTGTATGACGGCACTTTGTCGTACCATACTTTGTCAGGCACATCACCCTACAAAGGAGCACTAGAAGACAAATTAATAACATAAGCAGCTGTGAGAAGAGCATCACCCCAATAACTGCCCGGCAAGTTTGCTTCTGACAACAAATACCGTATCCTCTCCATCAGTGTCCTGTTCATGTGCTCCGCTACACCATTGAGCTGAGATGTCTTTGGCGGAGTCTTCTGGTGTCGTATCCCCTGCTCTCTGCAATAAGCATCAAAGGGACCGATGTATTCGCCGCCATTGTCGGACCGAACACACAATAACTTCTTGCCCGTCACTCTTTCAACAGAGGCCTGAAACTTTTGAAAGTAGGCAGCACCTGATCCTTGGTCTTTAAGGCATAGACCCAAACCTTTCTGGAACAGTCATCAATAAAAGTTACAAAGTAAGAAGCACCACCAATAGATTTTACCTTCATAGGACCGCAGGCATCCGAGTGAATCAACTCGAGCAACGCCGGCTTCTTTGAACTTGGATGACTTTGGAAAGACACCCTATTTTGCTTCCCAGCTAAACAGTGCGTGCACTTCTCCAACTTTGTAGACTTTAGCCTTGGAATCACTTTTCTGTTCACCAAGTAGCTCATCTCCTTCTCGCTGATATGGCCGAGCCGCCTGTGCCACAACTCGGTAGACGCATCACTGACTGCGTTCACCTCATGTACCCCCTATGCGCTCCCCTCCATATAGTAGAGACCGGACTTCTTGCTTCCTCTGGCAATCACCATCGAACCTCTGGAAAGCTTCCACTGACTGTTCCCGAAGAGACTGAAGAATCCCTCGTCATCCATCTTTCCAACCGACACCAGGTTGAAACGGATATCAGGGACATGACGAACATCTTTGAGAACAAGAACCGCACCCGTCTTCGTTCTCAAATGCACATCTCCAACGGCAACCTCCTTCGACACATCTCTATTGCCCATCTTCAACACTCCACAGTCGCCTGTTGTGTAAGTGGCAAATAGTGCCCTGTTGTGAGATACATGCGCTGAAGCCCCTGAGTCCACCAGCCAAAAATTGTCATCGCATGCGAGGTTTGTAATGACCTCGTCACCTGCGACGATCACATCGCCTCCATGCATCGAGGCCGCCACTGTAGTGTTCTCTTCTTGTTTTCCCTTGTCGTCCTTCTTCTCTCTCTTCCAAGCGAAATAGTTCCGCTTGATGTGGCCCTTCTTGCCACAGTAGTAACACTCTGAGTCCTCGTACCGACCTTTGGACTTTTCCCTGCTCGTCTCTGCCACCACCTGGACCCCTACTTTTGCCCCTTTCGCGGCTCTCTGAAACCAATGCCTCTGAATGGTGGGATGTGGATGAAGTGCCCTGAGAACGTCTCCGCATCTCTTCATTCAGCACCCCGCTCTTGGCAAACTCCAGACTAACCACGCCCTCTAGAGCAGAAGCGATCTTAGATACTCATACGGTCTCCCACGATGTCACAACCCGTACCCTAGAGTTAGGGCACGAGACGTGGGTACGTCCAGCCTACGCCGCAGTGTCGATGGTAGAACGCTGTCCTAGGTCAATCATATAACAATATAAAGGTACATGTACAGTATATACTCTCCGAATGGAGGTGACATAGCAGATACAGTCTCAATCACATCTAAGGTAGAGCATAATACAGATAGATAAAACATGAAATCCAAAAAAGATACAGCAGATAGAAATCTAAGTGTCTAAGATACGCAAACCCAGAAATACATCTCAAAGCTCAAATACAGTAATCCATAAATACAACTCAAGACAACTGAAAATAAACTATGAGCAAAACTCTAGCTATCTATACAACCTATATTGTGTCTCCTCTAGGCTAGCAGGCAACCTCCAGGCTATCTATAAAATTTATCAACAGGTCCAGTCAGGATAGGAGCGAGCACAATACATCTCACGCAGTTCATATCATGTCAGAAGATAATAAACATGCAATAGAGTACGATATATGAATAACTGAAGGAAAGTACATGAAGTAAAAGAGATAACTGTAATGGAAATATCTACTATAGGTAGAGAACTATCAGTGACTAGTGAATCAGAGTACAAGCTAGATATGTGAACAGGTAGAGGTGATTCATGAGAGGTGGTTCAAGATTATATTATTTAGAATTATTCACATGCTATTTCTACTCCCCCAGCCCCAACCAATACACAAGGATCCAGACATGTTACGTTAAGGTTCAAGATTTCACTCTCCGTGATGAGAGCACACGTGAAATTGATTCATGGGGGACTCTGCGAACATGAGAGTACATGAATACAGAGCGAGCATGAATATTGAAGCATGATGATACATGATGTAAGTGAAACGCACAGACATAAAGTACCTGATGCTCCTGAGGGGGATAACATCTCATGAAGGGATCCATATAGTACCAATCCGTGTTACCAACGTGTCAGCATGCAAGTAAAGTAAATCTAAAGCAGGAATATAAGTTCTAGCAAGTATGAAATGGTCAGAGAATGTACTCGCCTGATATCCTGAACGTCTGAGTGAAACACTGCCTGAGGAGTGGTGTCTGGCTCCTAATCAGAACAGTACAAGTCACAACAAGTCCAAAATGGTAATATGAAGTTATATTATGCATTCTACATGATTCTAGGTCAATCTAGACCAAAGTTAACTCTTGGTCAACTTGGTCAACCCTGAAAGTCAAACCTAGGTCAACTATGGTCAAACTAGGTCTAACAAGTCTAAATTAGGTCAAATAAGTTATTCTAGGTCTAAACAAACTAAGTAAATGCAAATCAAGTATCCAAGATAGCTACTAACTCATAGCCTAAGTCACTTGCTAAACCAAGCACAAAACTAAATCATAAGCTAACAAGGCACACAAACTTAGTCATATAATATATATATTATTCATATTCACATATTCATATACATAGATATATATAGGAAAGCTATATATATAGGCACATACATATATATAGAGAGAGAGAGAAAGAAAGGTAAAAGAGTAAGTGAGTATGTGTGTGTTTGGCATGTGTGTGAAAGGATATGTGTTAATGTTCTAAAATTTAGTGATAGGTAGGTGTATGTGACATGGGATACATGATGTCAAAGGGTGTATGAATGCATGTGTGTAAAAGGTTATAGGTTAACTCAGTTTATAGAAATACATACTTACCTTGTATACATGCATACATACATATCATGTATATTATATTTACATGATACATACATGTATACTTGTATTATATTATACTTACATTCATGCATATTAGATACTTGTATTTATATTAACATATTACAAACATTTATTTCATTCATGCATCTATGCATTACCTACATGTTTTATACATATGCATACATTGTATATTCATATCATTTCATTCATTAACATAGAGACATACAAACATGCACACATCATATATTTCATACCTTGCATTACCTTACATATCATGTTATATATTATCATTCATTTCTTTCATATATTACATTATCTTCAAGTTGAATACATCATATATGGATACAATACATTATCTTGCATGCTTGCATTCATATATTACATTCTATATTACCTATATATATGTATTTTCTCCATTCATTAATGCTTGCATCATATACTCTACATTACTATACATGTTATCATTATATATTGTATTACAATATTTATACATTATGCATTCATATCTATCATTACATATATATCTTGCATTCATATCTAGCATTCATTATATACTTTCATGTATATATTGTATATCATTCTTTTATTCATGCATTGCTTATATGCATTATATAAATTGCATTCCTACGTGCTTGCATTCAACCATATATATGCATTAATGTAAAGAGAATATATATCATATATATATATCATTTTATTCATCTAACATATCATAGATTACATACTCTATATTTATTTAATATCCATACTACATAGGCTCATAGGTTACACAAAATACATATATCGTATAGTCACTCTTCTACTTAAAACCAATACTGTACCAATTGGAGATTCACTAAATTCTAGGATTAAAGTATGTTATATATCTTTGTGTTAGCTTTCCGAAACTTTAAACGGATCGCATTTTCGTGTCCGGAAGCTCCCGAAATCGCAAAAAACACCGAAATACGTTCGTCTTTCGTACAGCTGACACTCAAATAATTTTACAGAAAGTTTTAGAACGAATTTGGCTTATTAAAATATATATTTGGAAAGCTAACTTCGATACGCCTCTTTTAAAAAAATGGGAGGTTAGTTGGAGTTATGAGCTAAAAGTTATGACATTTCTAAGTTGCTCTAGCTACTAAAAACGTGGATAAAAATTATGACGAATTTAGGTAGTTTGAGACAAAAGAAACACAAGTATATAACATAATATATCAAGAACTCACTCTCTACACTAATATATATATGAGACACTATAGAACACATCTCCAATACAAAAATATGAGATTAAACATGTAATAATTCATTCATACATAACAACAACACATAGTGTGTCCAAATTTAGAATTTTCCCACATGGACACAACCACAACACAAAGGACACTCCTATGACCTCCAAATGGACACGAAATGGACAAAATGGAACCATGGGGGTCATTTCTATGGGTTCAAAATATTTTTATATGCATGTAGGGATGGATTAGAGGAGAGATTATACCTTCCGGAAGAGAGATTCAAAGGAAAATCCTTCCGACACGACACCGACACGTAGAGATTCTAAAAGGACACGAACGAGCTCCGAATCCTCCCAAACTTGGCTACCACCCTCTAAACATGGAGTAGAGGAGAAATGAAGAAGATTTGGTGGAAGAATGGGTTGATTTGGAGATGAAATCAATGGAGGTTCATCTCTAAATTAATTTGGAGAAGAACAAGAGAGAGAAAGTGGATGAAAACAAATGAATGAAGGAGTGACTCACTCCTTATCCCCCCTATAGGTGGCTGCCCAAAAATGGTGTGGTGTCCCCTATTTGAATGTCCAAAATGCCCTTCACTAATCTATTTGATTTAAATTAGGAATGGGTTAAAGGTTGAGGTCAATTTAGTCTAGTTTTAAGTCTCTAATTAAACTAAACCTATCCATAAATAATTAGTCTAACTAATAACTAAAATTAATATCATGTGGACTAAAATTAATATCATGTGGGCCATGCCTACTAGTGTGTGGGTCCCACTAGAGTCAAACTACCCCCCAGGTTCCCGTTTCAAGTCGGATTGAGTTGAAATTCGAACCCGACTCAAATAATCCCAAAACAATATCATAAATAATAAAATAAATTTCAACCCCAAAATAATATCATAAATAATAAAATAAATTTTAAAAATATTTAAAAATGTAAAATGACAAAAATATCCCTGTTTCTGAAAACTGGGGGTGACAAATCTATCCACCTTAAAAAAATTTCGTCCTCGAAATTAAAATGTTCATACTCCTTCTAGGTCAAACCCCCCTCCCCCACAATCAAAGTCTCAGAACTTAAACAATCATACGATTAAAAAGGATGGCATACAGGGTCATGGCATATGGTGGTAGTGAAAGTCTCATCAGGTATACTAGTCATGCTAAGCCAATACGGTCATAGGGTATCAAAACACACAAGCAATCTAGGGTGCTAAACTAGAAAAGATACAGAAATAATAATCATCAAGACTGTAAGGCAGTCTACCATCCTATATAAAAACTGGTACTTATCAAAATAAAATAAAGTTAACTACCATTTATCTAACAAGGGGTACTATTCAAGAAAATCAAAATCAAAAGTTAAAGAATGAAAGCCAATTGCATGGAAATCTAATCACAATATATTTATATATATAGCGTTAGAGAGGGAAAAGCTAGCATTATGTACAAGTTATGTAGTTCGTGTATGTATGTAAAATATACATGAAAGTGTATAGGAGGATTTGGGTTTCAAAACAATAGCTACAAGTTATACTACTCATGGCATATTAGTTAAACAATCTACAATGCACAACCCATTTACTCATAACATGCATGGCTAACCATATATATACATATATCTATATGTATAGAGAGGTAGAAATTTAGTTATGTATCTATATACATTATAACATGTATGCATAAACTATATATATATCTATATAGATATATGAACATAACATAGAGAGGAAGGGTTAGGTTTACATGGCAGTGTATACAAAGTTAGGGTGTGTGTGTCCTTGTACAGGGTTATAGCTTAGTATTGAAAGGTTAAATCCAGTTTTTGTTCAGCATTTACATACAAAATCTGAAAATAAGCTAACATTTAAACCAGTGCAATATTAACATAATGCAGTTTCAGATTTTAGGGGTTTGAAACATCACAACCAATCTCAATGCTCCCAATACATCCTAACATGATAGAAATGAAATCCTAACATACTATCAATACATTTATCTATGCATACAGTTTAATATTACATGTTAAATCTGAAATTGAACTAAACATTGAAATCAATGTAAAAATGTTAACATGTATTCAGTTTTAGGAATTGGAGAACTTCGAACATCAACCAACCCAATGTTTATCACAACCTAACATGTAAGAATATGAAACCTAAATTTATATCCCTACATACCACAATGTATATAGCTCAAAATATTGCATTTAAAAATAACAATTTGAACTAACATTTAAAATCCAGTATTAAGGGTTAATATGCACACAGTCTTAGATTTGACAATTTCAAACACAAAACTCAACAAAAAAGATTTTTTTTTTTGAATTGAAACCCTATGGATAACATACATGTGCAGTGATGTAAACATAACTAATAACATGATATTTATATTTAATTTACAAATTTAAACTGGGAAAGCAGAGAACCAGAAATATTGGGGTTTTGAGAATTTAAACATCAATAACACATTAATATGTATTTAGATAGGTGGGAAATCAAGTGTAGCATGCATACGTATCAGGCAGTGTCTGTGTCCACTATATATATTCTCATGTCCCAATATAAAAATTAAATTCTATATTAAGAGCAACATTTAGATTCATACCAAGATTGCAAAGTAGGTGATTGGTGTAATCAAGACAGTTTTATTATTATTATTATTTAATACAAGAATAGTAGCAAGAAGAAAATAATAATAAAATCTGTTCTGCTTATTCGTTTAAAAGAAGGAACCATTTTGAAACTCAGAGCTAAAATATCAAATCCAAGATAAGGTCTAGCAAAATCATCGATTCATTATATTAAGAAGAAATTCATAGTAAGAAGTCACACAAGATTTATAACAACAGCCAAAACTACTACTAAGTTAAATAATGAGAAACAAAACAAAACAAAATTTTCTTTTTGTTTTTTTTGAAAGACTGAACAAAAGTAGTGAAAACATGTTCAAAAGTATTTAAGGTACAATCTGATAATTATATGCGTCTATCCAAAATCATAGTGCTCTAAATCCTCGTCATACTAGTAAGCAAGGCTACGATAATCACAGAGTCCTGGACTTAGGCACAAACCTCTAGAATCATGGTATTTAACATTTTTGCGATGCCGCTAGCTTGGCTGCGAAAACCTTAAATTCCCACACCCGAGAAATATATTCTAGTCAGACTATATGTCCTCACCATGCTGGCTAATGTGACGGTAGAAGACTAGATTCCATAACATAGATGACCTAGCCCATATAATTTCATCTTGACAAAAATTAAATTAAATCAACAATGAATAACCAAAAAAAATCAAATTTATCAACGAACATCAAGATTCAAAACTGAACAATAATCCATCAAATCATATAAATACAAACTCGGATGCAACAGCTAACATCAAGATTCAAAACTCCACAATCATCATCAAAATCAAGTTCAATAACAGAAAGTAAAGATAAATCAAATCAAGGGAAGAAGAGTTTTCAAATCGAAGTTAAAATAAGATTCTCAAGGGTCGTCCCAGGAATCTCTTAAGGGATCCTAACTGTGATTGAGTACCTTCAAAAATATATCCTAATCCTACTGCAGGCTGTAGTGATACTCTAGTTCGAATACAACTACACAAATTCGACCTGTATGGGCCACCACTAAAAACGTGTCACGACCCGCATCCTAGAGTTAGGGCACGAGACGTGGGTACGTCCAGCCTACGCCGCAGTGTCGGCGGTAGAACGCTGTCCTAGGTCAATCATATAACAATATAAAGGTACCTGTACAGTATATACTCTCCGAATGGAGGTGACATAGCAGATACAGTCTCAATCACATCTAAGGTAGAGCATAATACAGATAGATAAAACATGAAATCCAAAAAAGATACAGCATATAGAAATCTAAGTGTCTAAGATACACAAACCCAGAAATACATCTCAAAGCTCAAATACAGTAATCCATAAATACAACTCAAGACAACTGAAAATAAACTATGAGCAAAACTCTAGCTATCTATACAACCTCTATTGTGTCTCCTCTAGGCTAGCAGGCAACCTCCAGGCTATCTGTAAAATTTATCAACAGGTCCAGTCAGGACAGGAGCGAGCATAATACATCTCACGTAGTTCATATCATGTCAGAAGATAATAAACATGCAATAGAGTACGATATATGAATAACTGAAGGAAAGTACATGAAGTAAAAGAGATAACTGTAATGGAAATATCTACTACAGGTAGAGAACTATCAGTGACTAGTGAATCAGAGTACAAGCTAGACATGTGAACAGGTAGAGGTGATTCATGAGAGGTGGTTCAAGATTATATTATTTAGAATTATTCACATGCTATTTCTACTCCCCCAGCCCCAACCAATACACAAGGATCCAGACATGTTACGTTAAGGTTCAAGATTTTACTGTCTCCGTGATGAGAGCACACGTAAAATTGATTCATGGAGGACTCTGCGAACATGAGAGTACATGAATATAGAGCGAGCATGAATAGTGAAGCATGATGATACATGATGTAAGTGAAACGCACAGACATGAAGTACCTGATGCTCCTGAGGGGGATAACATCTCATGAAGGGATCCATATAGTACCAATCCGTGTTACCAACGTGTCAGCATGCAAGTAAAGTAAATCTAAAGCAGGAATATAAGTTCTAGCAAGTATGAAACGATCAAAGAATGTACTCGCCTGATATCCTGAACGTCTGAGTGAAATACTGCCTGAGGAGTGGTGTCTGGCTCCTAATCAGAACAGTACAAGTCACAACAAGTCCAAAATGACAATATGAAGTTATATTATGCATTCTACATGATTCTAGGTCAATCTAGACCAAAGTCAACTCTTGGTCAACTTGGTCAACCCTAAAAGTCAAACCTAGGTCAACTATGGTCAAACTAGGTCTAACAAGTCTAAATTAGGTCAAACAAGTTATTCTAGGTCTAAACAAACTAAGTAAATGCAAATCAAGTATCCAAGATAGCTACTAACTCATAGCCTAAGTCACTTGCTAAACCAAGCACAAAACTAAACCATAAGCTAACAAGGCACACAAACTTAGTCATAAATTGTATATATTATTCACATTCACATATTCATATACATAGATATATATAGGAAAGCTATATATATAGGCACATACATATATATATATATATATATATATATATATATATATATATATATATATATATATATATATATATATATATATATATATATATATATATATAGAGAGAGAGAGAGAGAGAGAGAGAAAGAGAGGTAAAAGAGTAAGTGAGTATGTGTGTGTTTGGCATGTGTGTGAAAGGATATGTGTTAATGTTCTAAAATTTAGTGATAGGTAGGTGTATGTGACATGGGATACATGATGTCAAAGGGTGTATGAATGCATGTGTGTAAAAGGTTATAGGTTAACTCAGTTTATAGAAATACATACATACATACTTACCTTGTATACATGCATACATACATATCATGTATATTACATTTACATGATACATACATGTATACTTGTATTATATTATACTTACATTCATGCATATTAGATACTTGTATTTATATTAACATATTGCAAACATTCATTTTCATTCATGCATCTATGCATTACCTACATGTTTTATACATATGGATACATTGTATATTCATATCATTTCATACATTAACATAGAGACATACAAACATGCACACATCATATATTTCATACCTTGTATTACCTTACATATCATGTTATATATTATCATTCATTCCTTTCATATATTACATTATCTTCAAGTTGAATACATCATATATAGATACAATACATTATCTTGCATGCTTGCATTCATATATTACATTCTATATTACCTATATATATGTATTTCCTCCATTCATTAATGTTTGCATCATATACTCTACATTACCATACATGTTATCATTATATATTGTATTACAATATTTATACATTATGCATTCATATCTATCATTACATATATATCTTACATTCATATCTAGCATTCATTATATACTTTTATGCATACATTGTATATCATTCTTTTATTCATGCATTGCTTAAATACATTATATAAATTGCATTCCTACGTGCTTGCATTCAACCATATATATGCATTAATGTAAAGAGAATATATATCATATATATATATCATTTTATTCATCTAACATATTATAGATTACATACTCTATATTTATTTAATATCCATACTACATAGGCTCATAGGTTACACAAAATACATATATCGTATAGTCACTCTTCTACTTAAAATCAATACTGTACCAATTGGGAATTCACTAAATTCTAGGATTAAAGTATGTTATATATCTTTGTGTTAGCTTTCCGAAACTTTAAACGGATCACATTTTCGTGTCCAGAAGCTCCCGAAATCGCAAAAACACCAAAATACGTTCGTCTTTCGTACAGCTGACACTCAAATAATTTTACAGAAAGTTTCAGAACGAATTTGGCTTATTAAAATATATATTTGGAAATCTAACTTCGATACGCCTCTTTTAAAAAAACGGGAGGTTAATTGGAGTTATGAGCTAAAAGTTATGACATTTCTAAGTTGCTCTAGCTACTAAAAACGTGGATAAAAATTATGACGAATTTAGGTAGTTTGAGACAAAAGAAACACAAGTATATAACATAATATATCAAGAACTCACTCTCTACACTAATATATATATGAGACACTATAAAACACATCTCCAATACAAAAATATGAGATTAAACATGTAATAATTCATTCATACATAACAACAACACATAGTGTGTCCAAATTTAGAATTTTCTCACATGGACACAACCACAACACAAAGGACACTCCTATGACCTCCAAATGGACACGAAATGGACAAAATAGAGATACAACCATGGGAGTCATTTCTATGGGTTCAAAATATTTTTATATGCATGTAGGGATGGATTATAGGAGAGATTATACCTTCCGGAAGAGAGATTCAAAGGAAAATCCTTCCGACACGACACCGACACGTAGAGATTCTAAAAGGACACGAACGAGCTCTGAATCCTCCCAAACTTGGCTAGAACCCTCTAACCATGGAGTAGAGGAGAAATGAAGAAGATTTGGTAGAAGAATTGGTTGATTTGGAGATGAAATCAATGGAGGTTCATCTCTAAATTAATTTGGGGAAGAACAAGAGAGAGAAAGTGGATGAAAACAAATGAATGAAGGAGTGACTCACTCCTTATCCCCCCTATAGGTGGCTGCCCAAAAATGGTGTGGTGTCCCCTATTTGAATGTCCAAAATGCCCTCCACTAATCTATTTGATTTAAATTAGGAATAGGTTAAAGGTTGAGGTCAATTTAGTCTAGTTTTAAGTCTCTAATTAAACTAAACCTATCCATAAATAATTAGTCTAACTACTAACTAAAATTAATATCATGTGGACTAAAATTAATATCATGTGGGCCATGCCTACTAGTGTGTGGGTCCCACTAGAGTCAACTACCCTCCGGGTCCCCGTTTCAAGTCGGATTGAGTTGAAATTCGAACCCGACTCAAATAATCCCAAAACAATATCATAAATAATAAAATAAATTTCAACCCCAAAATAATATCATAAATAATAAAATATATTTTAAAATAAATTTTAAAAATATTTAAAAATATAAAATGACAAAAATACCCCTGTTTCTGAAAACTGGGGGTGACACACGAGTCTGGCAATGTACACAGCAACCATAGTCCCTGAACTTCGTCGTCGAACTTGACTCCCATTGAAGACATCTGGTCGACCACGCCCTGGAAATCACTCAAGTGATCCGTAATAGACGCCCCATCTTTGTACCGCAGACCCATCATCTTCCAGACCAGGAACAACTTATTTACCTCGGTCTTCTTCGCGTACAAAGACTCCAGCTTATCCCATAACGTCTTCGCGTGCTCAATATTGACAACGTGGTTGTACACGTTCTCGTCAACGAACTGCCTGATATATCCACACACCTGTATATGCTCGAATTTCCAGTCCTCCTCGGATTTATCACTGGGCTTCTCGGATGCAAATACGGGCAGATACAGCTTCTTGACGAACAGCAAATCTTTCATCTTGCTCCGCCAATAGTGATAGTTGGTGCCGTTCAGGTTCACCATGCGCACCGGCTTTGCGTCCATCTCTCCTCTCTAGTTTATGTCAACTCCTGACACCCTTCTGAATTCCAGAACCTGGCTCTGATACCACTTTGTTGGGAAAGAAACGCGAAAACCTTTTCCCAAACTAGAGAATACCTGCGAGAGAACCGAGCAAACAACACACGAACCAAAAACACAAAAAACAAACCACGCAGACACAGAGAATTTTTGACGTGGAAAACTCTTGCGAAAAAAAACCACGGGACGATCGGAGCCCAACACTGAGAAGCCTCCACTAATGAAATAGAAGAATTACACCCTCTACAAACTTCTTCCGATCCAAATCGGATCCCCACAACACTTGGAAGCAAGAACAATGATTACAAGGCTACGAAGAACAAGAACGACGAGTAGAGATTACCCGAATCCGATTCTCCTCCGAAAAAGACCTTCAATCCTCCGTCTTCTCTCCCAAAGTTGCAATGGCACTCTTGCCTCCTTCCTCTCTTTTCTTTTGTTGTCTACAATGATGTTACTTTTGATTAGGGTTTGGAAATCCCAACTTAACTCCATAATCCCGCAACAAACCTGGACCGTTTGATTAGATCTAATGGTGAAAAATCATCCCAGATTTCCGCTCAGCCCCGACGACACAGAGTTCGGCCAGAACTCTGTGTCGGACAACCAGAATGGTTCTGGAACAGCCAGACCGAGTTCGGCCAGAACTCGGCCTGGGACCGAGTTCGGCCCGAACTCGGTGGCTCCAGTCCAGAACCCCCCTTTTGTTAGCAGCAGCAGCAACAACTCCTCGTTGCCTACTTCCCGAGCTTCTTCGACATCGAACGGCGCTCGTCGCACTCCGGGATCTTCTCCACATAGGTTGGGAACCCCACCCACTTCAACAAGGAGAAGTACCTGTGTATCATTGGAGACGAAGTCGTCATTCAACCGTAAGCACATGTGCGAGACAAATATTGTCTTAAGGACATTGAACCAAGTTCAAGTCTCGGTCTCGAGTAGATCGTTTATTTATATTTTATTTTCAGATTCTAAAATATAGAGTTGGAATTCTTACTCACAGTATATATTAATTGGTGCCTCAACATATCTCATCCCATCCATCTGCATAAGTGAGACTAAACATTGCCCTAGACCCTCCTCTTGTCAACCCGATTTGATACTAGTCCAACAATTATAACATCTTTGGTCCTACATCGTTAATAACAAGACCATTATATAATTAACTCTATTTGAACATTTGTAAAGTTCATATCCACAACAACTGCATGCATGCCGCAATTATATATAAAGATAGATGCTCCATTTATTTCTATATATGAGCTTCCTTGAACATTTGTAATAGCTGTCTTAATGGTGAAGTATTACTGTATCGCAGAGTTTTCAAATTTCAAGTATAAGTTTGCATCTTTCCAAGAGGAAGCCTTTCAATGTCCTCCGGGCTCGCTTCATTGGGACGGAACGTCTTGCCATTAGGAAGAGGCAGACCCTGCTTGAAACGCCCCACTTCCCGGGACATCAAGACTGCGTCCGACACCACCGGGTGCCGAACCGACTGATATTCTCGCAGAGCCATCGGCAAGTTCTCCAGTCCCGTCCACTTCTTGAGGCAGAGGCCTAGCACCTCGGCGTCGAGAATCGACATGTTGGTGCTCTTAGAAGCATGCGGTGTCGTCGGGTGAGCCGCGTCGCCTACCAATACTACGTTGCCGGCCCAGTGCAGTTGTGGCAGAGGATCACTGTCGTATATAAGGTTGACGAACGGTGCCTTGGTTTCTCTAATGAGTTGAGCCAGTTCAGGATTCCAGATCCTCATTGCCTCTGCATGCATGTCCTTGATCATAGCATCGCTTACTTTCTTAGTCACTGAGCTTCCCTATACCGTTTTTGAAAGGATTTTTTTTTTTAAATGGTCAAAACTGGTCGTTAGAAGAGTAGCGTTTTTATTTGCAATGGAAATACATATATTCACACTAGAAATTGTTAATGGTCTACTACAGCTTTGTCACTGCTTGAAGCTTTCTTGATTTCTTGTCAATAATGTGTGCAATTAGGCGAATACAAAGGCACATTCAGATATAAACAGCATGCCGTTCTTGTGTTTCATACGAAAACAAAACTTGTATATGTAATTTAATAAACTCATGTGTGAACCTATTTTACTCGCACTATGTAAATTGTAAATAATTCGTCATCAGTCCGAGACTTGCTCGACAAACCAATGTTTTAAAAATCGGACCAATGATCGAACCGAAATTTTTTGGTATAGATCGGACCGGGGTTCAACCGGAATTGAAATAGATTTGGTTTGGTTTGGTTCAAATAAGTAAAATATTCATATTTACTTCTTAGTTTGATTCTTAATACGTTGGTTAATTTGATTTAGTTTTACTAACTATAAAGTCTATCAAACCAAACCAAGAATCAAATGGTCCAAATTTTACGTGATAATTTTTTTGAATGATTAAAAAAAATTGACTGGTTCAATTATGAACCGGTTTGGCCTGTTTACCAGTTGAACCCTGATTTTGAAAACAAAAAACGACGGTTCATTAACAGAGCCAGTTTTATCGGACTGGATTGATTTTTTGACCTAAATCGGGACCCAGTCCAACCGCATGTCCGGTCCGGTTCTTACAACAGTACGACAAACGGACTGTCCGAACCACTGGACGAACTGAGCTTGAACAAGATTATTGGTCCGATTCCTTACCAAGCTCCAATTCGGTCATATACATGTTCTGCTGCAGCATGTCCGTGAATAACAGCAGACGCAGCTACAAAGTGGATGGAGTATATTCCTTAATTAAGAAAAGAGAGGATGTTTCGTAAAGCAACTGAAAGAAACACCTCCTGTGAATGAGGAAACCCATATCTTAGTGCAAGAAAGGCTGATTCCCTAACAACTGAAATCGGGCACTTAAAAAAAATAAAATAAAAATGGGGCACTTAAAGTTAGACCAAACTCCATCTACTGGATATGGATCTGTATGTTATTCAATAAAAGGACATTCGGAGGTATATGATTTTATATTGGTAAATAATGGGAGTGAACTTCGTGTTTTGTGTTTGTGTTTAAATGATACAAATACATAATTCATATAGCAAATAGTTTCTGTTACAGTCTTACAGGCTTAATCAGATTTTTCATTAGAAGCTTTGTTTAAGGGTATGTTTTGCCTCCCAAAACTTGCTTTAATGTAAAACTAAAGCAGGCAGGGACGGAGCCAACACTTGTGTCACGTTGGGCGAGCACCCAAACAAATTAAAAAATAATAATAATTACATTATATAAGTTTATTTTTCAACTACATATTCTAAGAAGATAACTAACTTCACATCAAACTCAACACATGGTACTAATTTATTTAGGAACTAAAATAAGATAATGTGTTGTTATTAAGTCCAAAGTAACCATTTTTTACAATGCATAACAAATAAATTATTTAGTACCTAGAATCTCACAACTAATTTCAGAACAATCGAAATTCAAGACAAACTTTTATGGAAATAAATTATATGGCCACTACAAAAAAATGACATTTGTTTAACAGAAACATTGCATAAACATGAAAGACTAGCAACCTAGCATCAACATATGTGTTGCCAACTAAAATAAATGAAGAGATGTAAGTGACCTTCTCTTTTGTACTTTCAACATATTCCTTCTTGCTGATGCTACTTCTTGAAATGCTTGACTTCATAGCTACATCAACTTGTTCTTGAAGGGAGGCATACATTTTATTGACAGTATCTAATAAAAAGTGGGGGGCCTTTGACCGTCCGAACAAGCCTAGCGAATTGGATGCAAGCTTAGCTAATTCCTAACGGGCCGAGCATTGACATCAAAGTTTGGATCCGATCTAGATCGAGACAACATAGACCCGTCTGAGTCCAATTTCGGTCCGAGCTTAAACATGATCGAGGTTGTTCGGTTCGTTAGGTCCGTTTACAGCTAGCCCTATGTGGAAAGAAAATTAGTAAGTAGAAATAGAACTTATATATGCAATTGTAATAGAGTTGGTTTAGAAAATTTAGACGTCATGATACCTATTTGCTACTATTTTCCCTTTCCATTACCAAATTTATACAGAAGAAATGTCTCTCATATGTCATGCATATGCACACATTTAGTATCCAAAAATTAGTATTTATGTCTGAAATGTCAGTCAAAGGTAACATATACAAGTGAAAATTACACAGTATTTAACTGTTCAACACCACCATAAAAAAAATATTGAAGTATATAGTAGCTAGAAACTATTGATCTACCTGTCTATCTTCGGGTGTATTGAAATACCAAAGCCAATTGAGCCTTTTGTTATTTATCTGGAATAGCACGCAATGATTTCCATCAGAATAGTCCACATACAAGCAATTCCCAAGCTCTGGGTATGTTTTTCTTAGGTTAGTTATGGTGTCTAATTTTTCGCCCTCAGAGTAATCAAAGACCCCCCTCAACGCCGAGTAACCTGAGTACCTGAGAGAACACAAGTGAAATGTATCAAGAATCGTGTAAAAGTTAGGACTAGTTTATGATCAAAGGATGTCGACAAACAATGGATCGATTTTCGATTATTTGCTAGGACACTGCTATTTTAATTATAGTTTTTGTGACTGCAGCAGACGTGCCACGCCACGTGAAGGCCTCCCATTGACCTCCCGGTCCGTATTTTAAGGGGGTGAGACCGGTGCTAATAGGGGCCGATGGTTGGTTGTCACGTGGACCTGCGGTCACGTCCGCTGTCACAAACCGCGGACAAAAATTATTTCCATATTTACTTATGACCTTAGCTTGTGATCAGGAAGGAAATGCTGACGAATAGTCGACATGCTTCCGTCTGCTGCTACGAGAAGATCAGCCTCCATTTCCACCGTCGCATCGGTTTTCAGAACTTGGGCCCTGATCTTAACAGATCCGTCGGAGCTAGTGCACAAGGAGAGGAATCGATGACCCCAGAGGATGATATTGTCCAGTGGTAGAGCTCTGTGTATGGTCGAGTGGAGGTCGATCCAGTGGACAGACCGATCTGAGACAAACATGCTCGCCTCCTCTCTTATCAGCGTCTGGACAGTCTTCTTCTCACTATCGTATGTTTGATGCTGCAAGAGAATTACATGATAGATATAAATTGAAGGCAAATTAATTAAAGAGAACTTGTAGTGGTTACATAGTACTGATGTTAATGCCTTTAAAAACTTTTGAACTATGTAACTTTCACTACAAAAAATATTTAGTAGGGGAACATGAATAGATGGAGTAATTTACCACTGCAGCGCGGATGGTGAAGGCAATATCGTTGAGGATGCCAGGATCGCCTAGCCAGCGGCGGACGACCTCCATGGCCGCCGGCTCCATGCTGAGCCCCGCTCCAGACAGGCTGCCGCTCGGTGCATCAATCGTTTTCTCGATCACCTTGACCTCCCATCCCGCGTCGATCAGGGCGTGGGCGCACGATAGGCCCGCGATGCTCCCGCCGACCACGATGGCCCTGGGTACCCCCTTCCCCGACTCCATAGCTGGCTTGCTTTCTATGCACAACTTATCACTGCAATCTTGACCTCTGCTTGCTTCTGTTATGGAAAGGCTAATGGCTAGCATCTTATATTTATAGGAGCAAACATCTTAACTATATCTTTCTTGCATATGTAGGTAACCGTTGTGTATATTTTGGAGTATATTGTCTCTTTATTTATTACACTATGGTAACTGTTACTTAAATATAAAACACCATATATGTCAGAAATGTTATAAATAATTTACAAAACTAAGTACTATAGGTATGTATTTGTCAATGTGTTGTTAAAAATAAGGGTTATTTAATAACATGGTCTCATATAATAGTTAAAATTAGTATTTGGATCTCAAAAATGATCGGCGTTAGAGTTTGGGTCTCCAAATCACTGTTCACTTGCCTGCGTGAACAGTGATTTAGAAATCCAAACCTAACACCGATCATTTTCGAGACCCAAATTATAATATACATTATTATACAAGACCCTATTACAAGATACAGCGCTGCTACTTAGCCCGCTTGCGGGCTGGCCTACCGCCAGCTGGCGCCCTCCCATTGGCAGGTCAACCGGCATGGGACTCGTGCCTATAGTTGGGGGGGGGGGAGGGGGGGGGGGGGGGCAATGGGCTTCGGCCACCTGGCATGCTGTCTGGTCCGCTTGCGGACCAGATAGCATTTTCCTACAAAATAACCCTGAAAATAAAACTTTTTTTTTAAAAAAAAAAACACATTGTGTTCATACTTTTGAATCATTTTTCAAACACCTTCTTAGTGTGGACGGTAAGTCGGACTTAGGGTCTGTTTGGTAAACCGTAAGTGTTGGAAGAGTTAGATTTGCACTTTCAAACAATGAAAGTGTAAGGGAATCCATGCATTTTCTTGTCTCCTTATAGGGGACAAATTTGTTTGGTTAGGATAGGAAGTGAGAAGTGGAAAATGAATGAGAATATTATAATAGTAAAAATTATGAATATTAGTTATAACTAAATAATATAATTAATACAAATTCTTTTGAGATTATTTAACTAATTATTTACTGTTAATTACATAACTTGAGAAGGTTGGCCAACAAAAATCGATTAATTACTTTATATATATTACATTAATTACCTAAATATTTTATCCCATTAGTTACACCTTTAATGTGGCATAAAAACCCCTCTTTTGAGGAGGAGAGAGTTGTCTCTCTCTTTCATAAAAAAAAAAAAATAATAATAAAAAATAAAAAAAAAAATAAAAAAAAAAATTCCGCTGCAGCCTTTCGATCTTCTCCGGCCTCTAGCCACCCTCCACCACCTTCCGATCCTCTCCCCCGCCGCCTCCAAATGCCCCTCCGCCACCTCCTCGACTTTGGCATGGTCGATGGCGGTCGTCCCCGTCGGCGGTGAGAGCAGGTGACTCGACGTCGGCAACCTTGCATGCCGCTGCCCCTTCTCCGGTGACGTGACACAGTTCCAACCCACATCCTCTCAAGAAGAGAGGATGTGGAAAATCTGGATTCTCTACTATTTACAGGGGACAGGAACTGCATTTCCTAAATCCTGTCTCCAAAATCCTAATGAACCAAACAGAGGAAGAAGTGGATTTGCATCCACTTCCTAGAATCGGTGCAAATCCAGTCCGAGTTCCTTGTTACCAAACAGGCTTAGAGTAAGTCTTGATTCTTTTCCACTTGAAAGTCTGAAATTTTTGAAAACCAAGAGGAAATTCAAAACAATCATTGCATTCGCTCGTTCAAGATTCATTTCTCCTTGCTGTGACCCTACGTCAACTAGGGGTGAGCATTATTCGGTTTTGAACCGAAAATCGAATCGAACCGAATAAGAGGTTCGGTTCGGTTTTAAAAAAATTCGGTTCGGTTTCAGTTTTGAAAATACTAAATTTTTTTATTCGATTTCGGTTTTAGGTTTCGGTTTCGGTCTAAAACCGAATAAAAAAATTTAGTTTATATATATATATATATATATATATATATATATATATATATATATATATATATATATATATATATATAGGTTTTAATTATAGGTATATACTAAATATATATATACCTATAATTTCTATAATTAATTAGTTTATAGGTATATATATTATATTTATTATATATATATATATATATATATATATATATATATATATATATATATATATATATATATATATATATATATATATATATATAGGTGTATTTAGTATTATACATATTAATAAAAAAATACACACAAAAACCCAAAAATCGAATAAACCGAAAATCGAACCGATTTAATTCGGTTCGGTTCGGTTCGGTTATTGACCAATTCGATTCGATTTCGGTTTTGCTTATTCAGTTTCGGTCCAATTTAATTTTCGGTTATTCGGTTCGGTTAGAACCGAATAAACCGAATACTCACCCCTAACGTCAACCTCAATTGTGGTATCCGCTGCACCTACTACAGTAAACATTGCTGCATGTACGTCAAACATATATTAAAGAAGTTAAAAAATAAAGCCATCCAGATGAGAGTAGGAATAGGAGGAGATCCTTCCTTTGCCTCCAAAACAAACATGAAACAAATGTCAAAGACAAGGAACCAATAAAAAAAATTCTTTAGGGAAGAGTTTTAAACGGTCCGTTATATGTTGGGATTAGGTAAACTTAAATCTGATTTTTCTTCTTGTATAGACGAGGAAAATAATGGCAAGTGTCTAAAGGGAGTAAGCCTAACAAACACAAACAAACAAACAAAAGCAGTCCAGTGGGAAAACAATAAGTAGGAAATTACTAAGAGCACAAAAAGTGATACCGTCGACTAATAATACAATTTTTTAAAAAATTTGTCATACAATTTTTTAAAAAATTTGTCATTTTTTGATATATAAAATACCTTTGAAAAAAATATTAGGGGCTCACATATTTTGTATCAAAGAAAACAAAATTCTCTTTCTTTCCCATTTGTCTTATTCCTCTCCTCCAAATCCCTACTATTAACCCTAACTAATATTATCTAAAAAATTGTGTGGTCCAAATCCCTAAACCCCTAATATTTTCTAAATCTCTAATATTCCCTAAAACCTCCCTTTACACTCTCCAAAAATCCATGACCAAGCTTCACAAGACAAAGATGTTTGGATTTGCATCTTTCAAGTACATTATTTGGGTAGTCGGGTTAAAGACGACCAAGGACTGAGAGGATCTTCTGCAGAATTCTGGCAGTTCTAAAACAGAAATATAAGCAGAAATAGGCTACATGGTTGATTTTAGTTCAAAAGGAAGCATAGTGGTCACTCATTAAATGGTATTTGTATGAAAATAAAAAAATACTTACAACACTTGTGTTGGAGTCCAGTCTGAATTTAATAGTATATTTGCAAGTCCAAATCTGACTAAATATTTGATTTGATTAGATTTAGACGTCCACAGGTGCTGGGCTATTTTGGATGTAATATGATTACTTTTTAGATTTTCCTATTTAAAAAATTCTATTATGATCTATATATGATTGTATCATTCTATATATATGGGGTGAGGGTGGAGGCACAAAGTTGGAATTCAGGGTTATAAACCCCTCCCCGAAATTTGGATTTATCTAAACCTTTATAATTTTTATGATTACCAATGTATTTAGTTGCGATGTTCCAAACATTTTTATATACATGTTTAGTTGTTGAAGTCTTCTAATACTCTTTTGTTAGTTTTATGTAAAACATATAGAAATTTTATATATGTTTTTTTTTGGTCTATATATCATATTATTGGATATATATTTTGATCTGGACATCTAAGCCATATATACGTCCCTGCAGCCATTCGACTGGCGAGGCAGAAACTATGTATCCGTAGATAAAGTCGACTGTCCTCCGACCCTCATCCCTCGGCAATGATACGACAACCAACCGGAGAGGATACTCTGAGAGATCCATCTGAGTAGGACGTATACTCTGAGAGATCACCTTTACAAGAATGATATTAGTAGTGGGATTGAGTGCTGGAGGAGATATTATCAGAGTATACGTCCTACTCAGATGGGTCTCTCACCGTTACTATTTTTTCTGACAGCATGGTGGATGTGCTCCGTCAACAGATTCTTGCTCCGAGCCAAAACTTTGTCCCGGAGCTCAAGTGGACATCCTTGGTGTAGAGCTCGAGTGAGAGGTTCCTGACAGCATGGTGGTCTCTGTTGGCACATTTTATTTTGATTATTAACAGCATCTTCGGAGTTTAGTTTTCTGCGTCTTCAGATACATATCCTCTCAGAAGCTCAACTCATAAAGTCTTTCCGTTCAAGAGCATCCATCCTTCGCATCAAAGATTGAAGCAGCTACGGCGCTCCTTGCATAAGATGGCGTCCTCCTGCTTAAGTTTTCGTGTCTGTACAAGTCTAGGTATATCTGTAAACACCTAAGGACGGATGACAAGTAAAAAAATAAGTCAGAAATCAAATACCTACAGAGCGGCATACCGGCGGTATACCGTTTTTGGAGTCTAGAAAGTTGCTGTGACAAATTGTCGGCATACCGGCGGCATGCTTCGGCATACCGGCGGTATACCAATTTTTATGTCCAAAAGTTGCTGTGACAAATTGTCGGCATACCGACGGCATGCTCCGGCATACCGACGGTATACCGTTTTTAGCGACCCAAAAGTTGCTGTGACAAATTGTCGACATACCGACGGCATGCTCCGGCATACCGACGTATACCATTTTTAGCAACCCAAAACTTGCTGTGACAAGTTGTCGGCATACCGACGCATGCTCCGGCATACCGCGGTATACCGAGTTTTAAATATTTGGTTTTTGAATTGCTCTGACTAGCATTAATGGCCGCATTTAATGCTCTCAAACGGTCATTAATATGACCGTTACTATTTGGCCGGTATACCGACGGGATGCCTGCATACCGACGGCATACCGGTCTTCCTATATTCAGAAGCATTAAATGCCTCCAACTCTTGGTTTCTCTATAAAAGAAAGCCCTCTCTCTCTTGAGGACTTTACCAACTCTAGCCATAAATTTTCCAACAACCAAGAGCTCCACCATTAATACTCTTCAAGCTTTTTTATTGTCATCCTCTCCCAAAGTGATAGAGTATTTAAGAGTTGTAAATTTCGATCTTCACGTGTTAGAAGATCAACAAGTTTCTCTTCTCATTTGTTTGAAGTTGGCGAGCCTTCGTAAGAAAACTCGTGTGTTGAAGTTGGCGAGTCTTCGGATCCAAACTCGTGTTAAAGTTGGCGAGTTCTTCGGATCCAAACTCGTGTGTACTATTTGACTAAATAGTGGATTTAAGCCGGAGAGAGTTCCAGGACTGGATTGCCTCAAGCGAGGATACCAGGATACATCTTTGTGTTTGATCTTCTCTCTCTTTACTTTTATTTGTCATAATTGCTTCTGCTGCACTAGTTTTTGTTTTCCCTATTCACCCCCCTAGGGTTCTACAATTGGTATCAGAGTTTTTTCTCTTGATTTGGATTTACACCCTTTGAGTGATCCATGGCCTCTAACCCTAGTATCAACACCTTCCACAATGAAGGACACTCCACAAATAGGCCTCCCCTATTTGATGGAACCAACTATAACTACTGGAAGATTAGGATGAGCATTTATCTAAAGTCCATAGATTTCGATTTATGGGATTGCGTGATAAATGGTCTTCCTACTCCTTCCAGAGCTATTGAGGATATTGCTTCTGACACCCTTCGGGACACACTTACTGAAAACACCAAGAAGCTTGCGAGTCGAGATGCCAAGGCAATGAATGCTCTTTACTGTGCTCTCGACAGTAGTGAATTCAACCGAATCTCTACTTGCAAGACTTCCAATGAGATTTGGAAGTTACTTGAAGTTACACACGAGAGAACTTCACAAGTGAAGGAATCCAAGATTAGTAGACTCACGCAAGAATATGAGTCCTTTAAAATAAGCATGATGAATCTATTACTTATGTTTACTCGTTTTGGTGACATTATTAACCCTCTCTCTTCTCTTGGAAAGGAGTATCCTGCTCATGAAAAGATAAGAAAAATTCTTAGAGGATTGACGAAAGCTTGGAGTCCTAAAGCTACCGCAATTATTGAGGGGAACGATCTAACAGTCATGAACCTTGAGACCCTCATGGGTAAGCTAATGACTCACGAGCTCGACATGAAGGATCAAGAGGAATCCTCCGCACAAGAGAAGGAGAAGGAGAAGACCAAAGAGAAGGAGAAGACTCTTGCTCTCAAAGCAACAAAGTCCTACTCTAAGGATAGCTCCGACGACAATAAGTCAGACGACGATGAAGAAATAGCTCTCGCAGCTAAGCACTTCCGGAAGTTCCTAAAATTCAACAAGGCCAACCGCTTCAGAAGGGACAATGAAGAAGATCCGGCGTGCTATCAATGCAAAAGACCCGGACACATCAAGAGGGATTGTCTGATGATAAGAAAAGACTCAAGCAAGTACGAGAAGCCTAGCAAGGGAAGCTCGTCCTCCAGAAAGTTCGCCAACACAAGCATTTGGTGTGAAAGTGACACAAGCGACTCCGACAATGACAAGGAGTGCAAACACAATGCCAACGTCTGTCTCATGGCAACCGATGAGGTACTTGATGATCTCTCCTTAAACACTCTTACCTATGATGATTTGGAGAAAGCCATTCTTGAATTGCATGAAGAACACAAAGGTGTTCGAATAAATACAAGAAATCTCTTAAGGAGGTTGAGGCTCTTCAATCGAAGTAGAGAGACTCTCAAGCATCATTATTGATGTGAAGGGAAAATCTCCTGCTTCTGACACGGATGAAATAGAGTCTTTGCGACTCAAATTTTAAGAATCTCTTGACACCATCAAGAAAAAGGATGATGAGATTCAATCCATGAGAAGCTCTTATGAGTTTGCTATGCACAAAGTTCAAGATGCTAATAGAAGAGAATATGACACTTCTATTAAGTATAATGATCTTCTTATTCAGTGTAAGAAATTTGGTAATAAGGACACTACTCACATGCATGCTCCTAGACATCTCCACACTCATCACAATGCTAGGCATACTTCTCACATGAATACTACTCACAAATCCTTTCCTAACACAAGGAAAGGACCTTTTGTTAGGAAAAACACTTCGCACCATGCTTTTTATCATCATCACAATACTAATGCTAGAGCTCCTCACACTAGAGTTTCACATATGCATGATTCTCACATATCTTCTTCTAAATCCTCTATGACTTACAATTACTGTGGCTTGCATGGACATACGACCAATTATTGTCATACAAGGAAACTTGTTGACAAGAAAGTTTTTATGTGGGTTCCTAAGACTAACCCTCAAGGACCCATAAGATCATGGGTACCAAAATGTTCATCTTCAACTTATGTTGTAGGTGAAGTGTCCTTCTCATGCTAGAAGCAAGTAGATTCTCGATAGCGGTTGTTCACGGCACATGACCGAGATGCTTCATTATTTACAACGCTATCGATGAAGAAGGAAGACACGTCTCTTTTGGTAACAATCTCAAAGGTCACATTATAGGGAATGGTAATATAGGTTCCCTTCCTTATCCTTGTATTAAGAATGTGTGTCTTGTTACTAATCTTAAACATAATCTTCTTAGTATTAGTCATCTTACCGATAATGGTTATGATATTAAGTTTGTTAAGCTCAAATGCTTCATTACCGATAGTTCTAATGGATCTATTGTTTATGAAGGAATTAGAGAAAATAATATCTATGTTTATATCTTGTTGAAGATACTAACAATGACAGGTGCTTAGTTGCTAACAATGATGAGAGTTGGCTTTGGCACATGAGGCTTGGACACGCCAACATGGATACCATCTCTCGCCTTCTACCATGAAGCTCGTAAGAGGACTCCCAAGTATCCCATTCAAAAAGGATATGGTATGTGAAGAATGCGAAAAAGTAAGTTAACGAAGTCTTCCTTCAAATCAATCAACTCTGTGAGTACTTCTAGACCCCTTCAACTTATCCATATGGATCTTTTGGGCCTAGTAGAGTTGCTAGCCTTGGAGGGAAGCTTCATGCTTTTGTTTTAGTTGATGATTTTTCAAGATTTACTTGGGTTATTTTTCTTGCTTGCAAAAGTGATACTTTTCGTGAATTTGTTGCCTTTTGTAAACGTGTTCAAAATGAGAAAGGTTTTTCTATTAACAAAATTAGAAGTGATCATGGAGGAGAATTTGATAATGCTGATTTCAAAAGATTTTGTGAAAAGAATAGTTTTGGACATGATTTTGCTTGTCCCCGGACTCTCCAACAAAATGGTGTTGTGGAGAGAAAGAATAGAACCCTTGGCGATATGGCCCGGGTTATGTTAAACCAATATAAGCTCCCCCAATATTTTTGGGCGGAAGCCGTTAATACGGCATGTCATGTTATTAATAGGGTCTTGATTAGACCTATTTCTAAGAAGACTCCTTATGAGCTTTGGTTTGACAAAATTCCCTCTATTGAATATTTCAAAGTTTTTGGTTGCAATTGTTTTATTTTGAATACCAAGGATAACCTAGGCAAGTTTGAAGAAAAAGCCTATGAAGGAATATTCCTTGGATACTTACTCATAGTAAAGGTTTTCGTGTTTTTAACAAAAAAGTCTTGTTGTCGAAGAGTCAATCAATGTCTCTTTTAATGAACTCAACTCTTCTACATTCTCCTCTTTCGAGGATATTGATGACATCTCGTTTGGGTTGGAGAACTCCTCTATTGAGGATCGTCCTTCTTCATCTAACAATGAAGTTGTGACCCCATCAAAAGAGTCTCCTCCTCTCGAGCCTCCTCAAAAGGATCTCCCAAAAGAATGGAGATTTGTCACCAATCATCCTAAGGAGCTTATCATTAGGGATCCTTCCTCCAGTGTTAGCACAAGATCCGCCACTCGTGATCTTTGTGCAAATGTGGCTTTTATCTCTCAAATAGAGCCTAAAAATGTCAATGATGCTTTCCTTGATGAGTTTTGGATGATAGCTATCCAAGAGGAGCTAAATCAATTTGAGCGAAGCAAGGTTTGGGAACTTGTCCCAAAACCTAGCAATCATTCCATTATTGGAACAAAATGGGTGTTTCGTAACAAACTTAATGAAGATGGGTTAGTGACTCGTAACAAAGCCCGATTGGTTGCTCAAGGCTATAACCAAGAGGAAGGCATTGACTACGACGAAACCTATGCTCCGGTTGCACGTCTTGAATCCATTCGTATGCTTTGTGCTTTTGCTTGTTTTAATGACTTTAAGCTATTTCAAATGGATGTTAAGAGTGCTTTTCTAAATGGTATTATTAAAGAGGAAGTTTATGTTAAACAACCTCCGGCTTTGAAGATTTTCAATTTCCTAATCACGTGTTTAAACTCCACAAAGCCCTTTATGGCCTCAAACAAGCTCCCCGTGCTTGGTATGAGCGCCTTAGCTCTTTTCTTATTTCTCACAATTTTTCAAAGGGGAAAGTTGACACAACACTTTTTATTAAATCCCATAATGGCACTCTCTTATTGGTTCAAATTTATGTCGATGATATTATTTTTGGTTCTACTAACAACACACTTTGTGTAGAATTTGCTAAAGTTATGCAGGAAGAGTTTGAAATGAGTATGATGGGTGAACTTTCCTTCTTTTTGGGTTTACAAATCAAACAAGGACCCAAAGGAACCTTCATAAATTAAGCGAAATATACAAAGGACCTCCTCAAGCGCTTCGACCTCGACTCATCCAAATCAATGAGGACTCCTATGGCCACAACGACAAAGCTTGACAATAATGAAGATGGCACATCGGTCGACATTCGTAAGTATCGAGGTATGATCGGTAGCTTACTTTATTTAACTGCTAGCCGTCCTGATATCATGTTTAGTGTTTGCTTGTGTGCACGATATCAAGCCAATCCAAAGGAATTACACTTGTGTGCCGTTAAGCGCATTTTTCGTTATCTCAAAGGCACCATTAACATGGGTCTTTGGTATCCGAAATCCTCATCCTTTGAGCTTCACGGCTTTTCGGATGCAGATTATGCCGGATGCAAGATTGACCGAAAAAGCACTAGTGGCACATGTCATTTCCTCGAAAGTCTTTGGTATCGTGGTTTAGTAAGAAGCAAAATTTTGTTGCTCTTTCAACCACTGAGGCAGAGTATATTGCGGCTGGTTGTTGTTGTGCACAAATTCTTTGGATGTCACAAACACTTTTAGATTATGGCATTTCTCATTCTTGCACCCCTATTAAATGTGATAACACTAGGTTAATCAATCTCACGAAAAATCGATTTGTCACTCACGCACGAAGCACATTAAATTAGACACCATTTTCTTCGTGACCATCAACAAAAGGGAGATATTCGTCTTGAATTTATTGATACTACCTATCAATTAGCCGATATTTTCACCAAACCGCTCCCGGAAGATCGTTTCACCTTCCTTTGCCGTGAATTAGGCATTTTCTTTTGATCCATAATCCCTCTCAGTCGGCACACCGACGGTATACAGCGGTATAGCGACGGCATGCCGTTTTTCGATTCAGAATTAGGTTCTGTTTCGAAACTCGGCATACCATCGGTATACGTCGGCATACCGCCGGTATATCGGATGGAGGCGGACAGGATTTCAAATTCTCTTTCGGCCCACCTTTATTTCTTCTCCTTTATTCTCTCACCCTTTTAAATTCCCTCACATCAATCTCTTCACTATTAATTACTCCTCATCTTTCAACTTCTTAACCTCCCATCCTATTTATTATCCATCTCTTCAATCCCCCTTTTTCCTCATCTTTTTACTCCATCTTCCTTATTTCCAACCACCAACCTTTCACATCCCCTCTTTACTCCCTCTACATCCGTTCCCAAACCTCATTCAAATTCTAATTTATCCTTTCATCTCCCCTCTCTATTAAAACCCCTTCTTTTCTATCTCTTCTCCCTACTCCTCTATCATCCTCTCCAAAACCCTAAAACCTTCTTCCATAGCAAATCCGAAGCGTCCTCGCTCCTCCTCCTCCTCCTCCTTCTTCAACCCCTTCATCCCGGTGGCGCAACCTCACGGGTATGACCAACGGGTCTTTACCAATTCCTTGGCGGCCGAGCTATGGTTCCAACACTTCGTTCATCACAATGTTTTTAAGGGACGGGCGATAAATTGGAACCTCTTTCCCGGTCACGTCTCCTTATTTGACGAGGCCAGCCTCTCCTCTCTCCTTCGACGCCAAATACCCGTCTACCCTGCTGCCGTCCGTCTATTCTATTGCAACTTGGTCCCGTATGATGACCACCCCGCCATTCAGTCCATGGTAAATGACCGTCACTTTCGTCTCACGTCTCGGGACATCGGGCACATCCTCGGCATCCCGGACAAAGGGGAAGCCTTGCCATCATTGGCTGCTCTTCACTCCTCGGCGGCGTCACCCTTCGACGAGTTCTGCCGTATCATCTGCAAGGGCCCCAACCCTCCTGCCATCCCGGCCCTCTCTGCACAGCTGGAGCCATTTTACTACGAGCTCCATAGGATTGTGTGCCATACACTATTCCTAAGGACGGGTACTACGACTCCATTACCGGGGATGCCCTCGTCTGCATGTATTATCTCTATGCCCGGAAGCCCTTCTCCTTTCCGAAGACTCTCCTTCTGCTCTTCCGGCGTGTCATGCTCGCGGGAAAGCAGAACCTCTACTACGGCTCCCTTATCACTCTCCTTCTGGAAGCCCGGCAAGTTGACCTATCTCTTTGCTCCTCGGATGGCGTCCCCTCCTATCTTGCTGTTTCCCGTTCCCTTAGTGGCACCTCTACTTCACGTGCCTCATCTTCCCAAGAGCAACCGGCATTCCACTCCTGCTGCTCCCACATCTACTCCTCATGCTTCTGGCCGATACATGCCACTGACTCAGCAGCACTTCGACATGCGCATGGCCCAGGCAGAGGAACAGATGAGGGCTCATACTCGTGGCCTTAGGAATCTGATTCAAGCCCGCTTTTATGATCAAGCTTACTTTATCCAGCACACCATACAAGACCGGGACATGTATCTGGATCTCAATCTCCAAGATCCTATGTACCAAGGTTCGCGCTTCTCTGATCCCAATGCCTATGGGTTCATGTACCCGGACGACATTGATCCCTATGGTGCCTTTCAGCAAGCTCAGGATGGTGGTGATGATCCGACGGACGAGTAGGGGTGTCTTCCTTTTGGGTGATGGTCTAGAATAATGTGTGGTTTGGTTATGTGTGTTTGTTTGTTTGTTTGTTTGTTTTTAATTCTGTCTTTTGCGGTCCTTCGGGGACCTTTGTGTGGTTGATCCTAGTACTTTGCAGTTCTTCAGGGACTTGGGTTATGTTTATCTCTTGATATCAGACTCTCGTGGGGAGAGTCATTTATTTGTCTTTTGTAGTAATGAACATCTTGAATGTATTACGCTATCACTTTCATATATAAATACATGCTGTTTATTCTATACTCTTGTTCTTATTATTGCAATTTTTTACAATATTTGATTTCCCATCTTTGACTAAGTGACAAAAGGGAAGAAAACGTATCGAGGGGGAGTTGCCTTCCTACGGGGGAGCTACTCCCTGAAGATGTTATCTCTCTATTTTGTCAATTATCAAAATGGGAGAGATTGTTGGCACATTTTATTTTGATTATTAACAGCATCTTCGGAGTTTAGTTTTCTGCGTCTTCAGATACATATCCTCTCAGAAGCTCAACTCATAAAGTCTTTCCGTTCAAGAGCATCCATCCTTCGCATCAAAGATTGAAGCAACTACCGGCGCTCCTTGCATAAGATGGCGTCCTCCTGCTTAGAGTTTTCGTGTCTGTACAAGTCTAGGTATATCTGTAAACACCTAAGAATGGATGACAAGTAAAAGAACAAGTCAGAAATCAAATACCTACAGAGCGGCATACCGGCGGTATAATATTTTTGGAGTCTAGAAAGTTGCTGTGACAAATTGTCGGTATACCGGCGGCATGCTTCGGCATACCGGCAGTATACCGATTTTTATGTCCAGAAAGTTGCTGTGATAAATTGTCGGCATACCGACGGCATGCTCCGGCATACCGACGGTATACCGTTTTTAGCGACCCAAAAGTTGCTGTGACAAATTGTCGGCATACCGACGGCATGCTCCGGCATACCGACGGTATACCATTTTTAGCAACCCAAAACTTACTGTGATAAATTGTCGGCATACCGACGGCATGCTCCGGCATACCAGCGGTATACCGAGTTTTAAATATTTGGTTTTTGAATTGCTCTGACTAGCATTAATGGCCGCATTTAATGCTCTCAAACGGTCATTAATATGACCGTTACTATTTGGCCAGTATACCGATGGTATGCTGCTGCATACCGACGGCATACCGGTCTGCCTGTATTCAGAAGCATTAAATGCCTCCAACTCTTGGTTTCTCTATAAAAGAAAGCCCTCTATCTCTTGAGGACTTTACCAACTCTAGCCATAAATTTTCCAACAACCAAGAGCTCCACCATTAATACTCTTCAAGCTTTTTATTATCATCATCTCCCAAAGTGATAGAGTATTTAAGAGTTGTAAATTTTGATCTTCACGTGTTAGAAGATCAACAAGTTTTTTTTCTCATTTGTTTGAAGTTGGCGAGCCTTCGTAAGAAAACTCGTGTGTTGAAGTTGGCGAGTCTTCGGATCCAAACTCGTGTTGAAGTTGGCGAGTTCTTCGGATCCAACTCGTGTGTACTATTTGACTAAATGGTGGATTTAAGGAGAGAGTTCCGGGACTGAATTGCCTCAAGCGAGGATACCAGGATACATCTTTGTGTTTGATCTTCTCTCTCTTTACTTTTATTTGTCATATATTGCTTCTGCTGCACTAGTTTATTTTATTTCTCTATTCACCCCCCTCTAGGGTTCTACAGTCTCCTTTGTCAAAGTATCCGTGCTCGTCCCACATACGAGCACGGATACTTTGACAAAGGAGACCACCATGTTGTCAGGAACCTCTCACTCGAGCTCTACACCAAGGATGTCCACTTGAGCTTCGGGACAAGTTTTGGCTCAGAGCAAGAATCTGCTGACGGAGCACATCCACCATGCTGTCAGAAAAAAATAGTAACGGTGAGAGACCCATCTGAGTAGGACGTATACTCTGATAATATCTCCTCCAGCACTCAATCCCACTACTGATATCATTCTTGTAAAGGTGATCTCTCAGAGTATACGTCCTACTCACATGGATCTCTCAGAGTATCCTCTCCGGTTGGGTTGTGTTCTGAGCCATCCGTTCTCACAGTGTTTTGTATTTTGGATTCTGTATTTTGTATTTTGGTTTCTGTATTTTGTATTTTATATTCTGTATTTTGTATTTTGGTTTCTATATTTTGTATTTTGGATTCTGTATTTTATATTTTGGTTTCTGTATTTTGGCTCCAGCTCCATTTGTATTAATCTACGGTACGACATGGTGATCAGGACATAGTCCCTGCAGCCATTCGACTGGCGAGGCAGAAACTATGTAGCCGTAGATAAAGTTGACTGTCCTCCGACCCTCATCCCTCGGCAATGATGATACGACAACCTATCAGAATCCTCGACTCTCTTTCGCTTCTTGGATATTGAGCCAGCTTTCAATCTCTTATTTCCCTCCGGGTCCACTCTGCTCCCAATCTCTTCCTCTTTTATACACAGATCTACAGAATCAATACCATCCAAGGAAGGCAAAACTGAATCAGCATTGTCTTTCAGATCATCCTCGTCAAGGCATAACGAGCTGCTCAGCGTGCCCAGCTTCTTCAACTTCTTGCTGGCTGTAGAGTCGAAATGGGAATGGGTCCTCTTTGTCGGCCCGAAGCTCTAACCTCGCACTCATCGTCGCGCTACTGGTTTCCTCTCCTCCTCTGACGCGGGTCATAAGAAAAGAAATTTCGTACCTCTTCTTCACATAAATATCATTGCCGCCTTGTACTCGAGCCTCCTCGTCTGTGATGCTATCCAACTTTTCGGTGCCTACATTGTCACTCGAATCTCCCATTCGACTCGTATCGTCCTCTTCTTCGCATGTCTTTTTCGCTCCCTGTCTTGCAATCATCTGCTATCACCACCGACTCATTCGACTCCTTCTCCGATAACTCCGAGAAGTTTGATAGCGTCACAGATGAGGAGGCTCGAGTACAAGGCGGCAATGATGTTTATGTGAAGAAGAGGTACAAATTTTTTTTCTTATGACCCGCGTCAGAGGAGGAGAGGAAACCAGTAGCGCGACGACGAGTGCGAGTCAGAGCTCCGGGCCGACAAAGAGGACCCATTCCCATTTTGACTCTGCAGCCATCGAGAAGTTGAAGAAGCTGGGCACGCTGAGCAGCCCGTTATGCCTTGATAAGGACGATCCGGAAGATAATGCTGCTCAAGTATCTTCCTTCTCCTCTCCTCCACCATGGCACTGGACCCATCTGCTCCTCCCTACTTCCCTTCTTCTTATTTGACTCTCTCAGCCATATATGATATCCACCTCAAGTGTAGAGTCGGGGAGAGAGAAGTGGGCAGGAAGAGAAGGGGGAAGCAGCACAGCCGACGGCATGACCCGGAGGAAGTACAAATGTTTTCTTCAAATCCTGTAGGAGAACTATAAGGATATATCTTTTCACAACATGTCACCTTGTCAAAGACCCTTAATGTGAATATCATGTTACCGCGGTGTCGGAAGACTAACATGTCATAATTTTCTAAGCCGTGTGTTTTGACATAATCCTTCCAACTCTTTCCTCCTATGTAGTAATCTTGTATTATTACATAGAACTGAAATCCGGTTGGAGGATTATGTCAAAACACACGGCTTAGAAAATTATGATATGTTAGTCTTCCGACACCGCGGTAACATGGTTGTCACATTAAGGGTCTTTGACAAGGTGATATGTTGTGAAAAGATATCCTTATAGTTCTCCTACGTATGTTGAAGAAAACCTCTGTACTTCCTCCGGGTCATGCCGCCGGCTGTGCTGCTTCCCCTTCCTCTTCCTGCCCACTTCTTCTCCCCCGACTCTACACTTGAGCTGGATATCATATGTGGCTGAGAGAGTCAAATAAGAAGAAGGAAAGTAGGGAGGAGCAGATGGGTTCAGAGCCATGGTGGAGGAGAGGAGAAGGAAAATGCTTGATCAGAACTTGAGGTGGAAAAGTTATGACATTGATAGCGTGAGAGAGGGAGAGGGTGGAAAAGTTCTTCTCCCCCGACTCTACACTTGAGGTGGATATCATATTTTGGTTTCTGTATTTTGGCTCCAGCTCCATTTGCATTAATTTACGGTACGACATGGTGATCAGGACATAGTCCCTGCAGCCATTCGACTGGCGAGGCAGAAACTATGTAGCCGTAGATAAAGTTGACTGTCCTCCGACCCTCATCCCTCGGCAATGATGATACGACAACCTATCACTATATCTTATATAGTAGTAGATGATGTCTTAGTATTACATTATGTGAGTTCATCTTGATTCTGTTACATTCTTCAGATACTAGATACGATAAGAACATATACTACACCATATGTACAGAACATAGATGATTCACACTAATGTATGCTAGAATAAATTTTGGGTTGTGTCTGAGCCATTCGTTCCCATATTTTGTGTGATTGTTGTAGACTTGGTTATAGGGACTGAAACCTGTGTATAGTGAGAAATGGACATTCTGTGATTGTTTGGATCCTATTCTACAGTAAAAATGGTTATCTTTTTAACCTGCAGGGAGAAATGGATATTCTATATTTTATTTTTTTATTTCTTTTTGCAGATTTAGCGACGTTTACCGACGTCCTCCGACCCTTATCCCTCGGCAATGATGATACGACAACCTATCACTATATCTTATATAGTAGTAGATGATGTCTTAGTATTACATTATGTGAGTTCATCTTGATTCTGTTATATCCTTCATATACTAGATACGATAAGAACATATACTACACCATATGTACAGAACATAGATGATTCACACTAATGTATGCTAGAATGAATTTTGGGTTGTGTTCTGAGCCATTCGTTCCCATACTTGGCAATTAAGCATGTGAAATAGAACCGATTATGTTTAGTTTGTCTTACGATACAGATTTTCACATCCAAATTGAAATCGATCGTTACTTCGTTGATCGTACATAGATGTACTAGCGGATCAACCTCCTGGACCGTAGGTACTTATAAGTATTGACCGTATCGGATTAGTATCGATCTATCATTTTGGTATGGGCCGTATCGGTTGGTATTGGTCTTAGCGAATTGGTATCGTCCTATCCGATATGTATCGGCCGTATAGCTAGGATTCATATTGGCCTTATCGATTTGGTATCGGTCATATCCGATAGGTATCGGCCGTGTTGGATTATTATATACCATTTCGGATTAGTATCGTCGGAAAGTAGTCAACCAAGCTTCGTATTGTGAAGTGATATTGTTGTAGACTTGCTTATAGGGACTGAAATCTGTGTACAGTAAGAAATGGACATTCTGAGAACTGGACATTGTGTGATTGTTTTAGACTTGGATATAGGGACTGAAACCTGTGTACAGCGAGAAATGGACATTCTGTGATTGTTTGGATCCTATTCTACAGTGAGAAATGGTTAGCTTTTTAAACTGCAGGAAGAAATGGACATTCTGTATTTTATTTTATTTTTATTTTTTTTGCAGATTTAGCGACGTTTACCAACGTTTACCGACATCCTCCGATGCTGCATTGCGTCGGTAAACGTCGGTAGATAAGCGATATTATCCAGGGTACCGACGTTTAGCGACGTCAATATATGTCGGAGGACGTCGTCGGTAAACGTCGGTGCACGTCGGTAATAATCCCCAGGAATTCCCAGGATTTACCAACGTTTAGCGACTTTGAACATGTCACTAAACCATCGACGACTCAATGGTAATTCATCGGTAAATTTACCGACTCGTAGCGACACGAAATATTATGTCGCAAAGCACCGACGATACGACGGTAGACGTCGGCATTATACCGACACATAAATACGTCGGCGAATGTCGGTAATTGCGACGTTTGGCGACGTTTAGAAGATCAGCGACTTATATTTCCAGGACCAGCATGAAACGTCGATAATTTCGTCGCTAAATATTTTAGCGACGAAAATTGTTGTTTTAGCGACGTCTTTAGGCATCGCTAAAACGACTTATTCTGGTAGTGCACTAAGTCTCCCGGTGATTACTCTTGAGAATCAGGACCCAAGGTAGCTATCCCCTCCTCGGGTTCATAGTAGGTAGGAAGCGTATCCTTTGGACAATCATCTGAAAAATATATCTAGTCAGGATGGAACGAGCACATCTCCTTTAGCAGTTTCAATTAAATGATAAAAACTATAAAGCAATTATAGACAGTAATACTTGATGAATATGAAAAGTTTGAGACATGAATTAAAATAGAACAACAGTTAGATCAAGGAAAGTAAATACAGTAAAACAGGAGAGCATGGCAATAAAGACTGTAAATAGAGATAGCTAAACTAGAACAATATGATGTGAGTCCAATCAGTATGACATGAGACAATGTGAATCTAGTACAAGACACTAATATAGTGTGTTTTGAAATACCGAGTTCGACATGTAAACGGCTAGTGGGTAAATATGGTACATCTCACACTTGGCAAGCGTGCGATGGCTATCTGTAACGATTAGACTTGTAGTGAATACGACACGTCGAACGCTTGGCCTAGCGGCGATGGCTATCTTTCTAGTAGGGGTGGTTCTTGTATTTAGACTTGTAGTGAATATGGCAAGTCGCACACTTGGCCTAGCGATGACGGCTATCTTTCTAGTAGGGGTGGTTCTTGTATGATTGTGATGTTTACATGTCTACTCAAGTATTTTCCCGCCCTGACAAGTACAAGTGAATCCATATCCCGACACAAAAATAGAGTACAAGTCTAGCCAGAAAGTAAGTGGTGCTTGTAGGTATTTCTCGTAGGTGGATCCAGTGAGTGGTTCCAGTAGTAGGGGCTAGACGAGTTAAATACATGTGTCGCAAATGAATGAATCCAGAATACCAATCCGTGTTGTGACAGAGAATCAAATAGAACTATACTAGAAGTTGAATCATAATAATCATCAAGTAAATAAAAACTATCAGAGATTGTACTTGCTTGTCGTCCAGAGCAATAAATGAGGATCGATACCCAAAGTAGTGTCACACAAACCTATATGAGATATAATGAGTTATTTGATGTTATAAAGTAAGTAGTGTGTTTGAATGCACCAATTTGCATGCTTCTAGGCCTCTTCTAGGTTGATATAGGTCCAGCTAGGTCAATTCTAGGTCAATGAAGTCAATTTGGGTCAATACTAGTCAACATTGTCAAACTAGCTCATTTAGATTGCATGAGCCTATATCTAGGTTATTAGGTCCAAACCTTGCCTATCTAGGTTACACTAGCTAATATATATATATCTAAGGTCAACATATATAACTTATATATATATATATATATAATTAATATATATATATATATATATATATATAATATATATATATAATATATATTATATATATATATTTGACAGGAATACTATGATTTTATTGATAATAGGTTGAGTGCCAAATCAGGTTACAAAAGTTAAGAATAAACTCATATTACAAGAACCCGACCTTACTCCAGACCTACAAGGAGACCTTCATGAGAACAGTGTACCATAGCCTTCTTGATTTGCCTCTTGACCTCAAAAATAAGTTGTTGATCACCATACGAATAATCTTCATACCTCCACTTGTTCCTATTTTTTCATAGGACCCAACATATCGCTCCAGCAGTGATTTGTTTTGTATGTTTTTGACCCCTAGACCACATAGTTCGGAGCTTATGTTCTATCGGCCTTGTTGTCGCCTGAACGCTAAACACTTCTGAGAATAAGTCCAGACCTCCTTCGCCAGATCCCCTTCTGATAAAATATGACTAGTAGTCTCCATAACCGGACTCGAACAACAGTGACAAGCTGATGCCAGATGAAAACCAATCCTCTGTATGACATCATCTGTAGGGAGTTTAAGCCATAGTATGCGCCACAATAATACTGACCACTTAACTGGTAAGCATGAACCCATATATGTTTGAATCTATCATCAATATCTTGATGTAGCTGATACAATTCCAAGCAGATGTGATCGAGAATGTACCTGATCTACCTGGAGACCAAATGTAGTTTTCCAATCCCTCCTGTGAATGTAAGATATCTATGTGAATATCCTCCATATGTCTTCCCTTGAGAATGTGTTTCCATATATGAGATGAACCCAATGAAGCAGTAGCTTGAGATGGGTGATTGTGTGGAAAATACTTGGCCCTCATGAACGAGACCCAAAGAGATTGGGATGTTATGAGTTTCTACCATAGTTTCATCGTAAGTGCATCCATAACATCTTGTAGACGTCGTATCCCCAGCCCACCTTCCTCTTTAGGATTAGCCACCTTCGACCATGACACCCATGCTCTTTTATCGCACCCGTTCTTAGAGCCCCATAGAAAGCTTTGAAACATATCTTCAACACGCTTGATAAAACTAGCAGGGGGTTGCAGGCTGCCAAAGTATAGACTGGTATCGACGTAAGAACAGACTTAAGAAGAATAAGTCTTCCTCCCATCGACAAAGCTTTATTATGCCAGCCACTGATTTTGTATCTAATCTTAGTCACCAGATCATCGTACATAGCCACATTCCTCATACCCGTCGTCATTGGTGATCCTAGATAAGTCATAGGTAGATGGTTTACTATGAACCCAAAGGAGGATTTGATCTTGTCCACTCTCTTCGCTGAAATGTGTTGGGACAGATATATACCCGACTTTTCAACATTTATCTTCTGTCCAGAAACCTTTTCATATTGTCCAACAATTTTCATAATTTTCTGAAGAGGTTTCTTATCTCCTCCTGAAAATAGGAGTACATCATCTGCATATGCCAGATGAATAATAATAGGACATCTACTAGGTGAGTAGAACGGAATGAATCATGTGCTATCTCGGAGACGATTCAAATTGCAACTAAGAAGACTTTCCGTACCAATGACGAATAGAAGAGGCGATATAGGATCTCCCTGTCTCAATCCGCACAGGCTTTTGAAAAAACTCGAAGCACTTCCGTTTATCAAAGTAGAAAACCATACATTATCCAGTAAGTGAAGGATCATGTTAAGCTATTCATTGCAGAACCCCATCTTTTGGAGGACCTTAATAAGAAAAGCCCAATGAACTCGATCATATGCTTTACTCATGTCAAGTTTCAAAGCTGCATTCCCGCCCCACTGCATATGATGTATCATACTGATCATTTCTTGAGCCAAAACCACATTGTCGATAATCTCTCTTCCTTTAATAAAACCACTCTGTTCACGGGAAATCAGACGAGGAAGGAAATGAGCTAATCTTCTCGCAATAAGCTTAGAGAAAAGCTTGTTCACAAAATTGCAAAGACATATCGGCCTATTGTCTTTAATAGACTTAGGATCAGTCACCTTAGGAATCGGAAGGAGATGTGTGCTAGTGATAGATCTCGGAAAGGCAAATTCGTCAAAGAATAGATGAACCGCGTCCAGAATGTCCTGCCCTATCACTTCCCAAGCTGCCCTGAAGAACCGCCCAGAAAAGCCATCTGGCCCAGGAGCACTATCTTGATCAAGGCTCTTAAGAGTATCCAACAATTCCTCCATAGTCGGCTTGGCCATAAGGTGTATGTTATCTTCATTGGTAATAGATAATGGCACTGGATCTAAGAAATCAGAATAATAAAGAATAGGAGAGGGGATGAAGATCTTACTATAGAAAACATTAGCCTCTTCTTGAATATCCTGAAGATTGTTGAGAGTACGACCATCCTCCGAAATGAGTCCGTGTATGAGTAATCTGTTCCTTTTAGTCGTAATACAGGAATGAAAGAATTTAGTATTTTTATCCCTCACAATCTATTTCACTCTTGCTTTCTGTCTCCAGAACGAATCTTCATAGTTAACTCGTTGCTTCAAATATGCTTTGGCCTGCATCCAATCCTCCCTCTAAGTCTCGTCTGCCTCAAATGCAAGTTCAGCAGTTAAGGCTTTATCTTTGCTCTTTTAACCTCCTAAAATATATCCCCAAATGTTCGATGACTACATGCTGATAAAGCTTTCCGAACAGCAGATAATCGCATTCCTACCCGTACCAGGCTATTTGTATTGTTAACAGACATCCAGGCTTGTCTCACAATGTTAATGAACTCCTCATGCGTGGTCCAGAAATTTAAAATTTTGAATAATTTCCTACTCGAGTCACATTTACTTTTAATGGTGATTAGGATCGGACAATGATCAGATTCAGTACGACTAAGATGGGAGCAAGTAGTAAAAGGAGCCCAATCATTCCACTCATTATCCAGAAGCCATCTGTCCAACCTAGAACCTTGTCTATGAGGACCTTCAGCACTCTTCACCCTGTATAGTAGATGCCAGAATACGGCATAGTGATAAGTCCTGAACCAAGTTGAAAGTTGAGGAACTCATTGACTCCAAATAGGCAAGCCGGAGGACCTCTAAATTTTTCTTCTGCTGAAGCTATGACATTAAAATCTCCACCAACCATCCAGGGCATTCTAAACTGCGATTGTAGATGTAGTAACCGATCCCAAAGCTCTCTTCTACCTTCCTTTTTATTATGTTCATGCACCACTGAAATGAGAGAACGGAATAGTAAACCGATCCTGACATAATAACACTAAGGACCTGATTATGAGAATCCACCTCCTCCATAGAGATCTTCTGTCTAGCCATGATCCAGATGTTGCCTTTCCAGTTTGAAACAGATGACTGAAGCCCTAGTTTTAGTTGAAAAGAGTACAGCTGTTGCGGGGAAACTTTGGGCTCAATGATTGCCAGTACTATGACTTTGTAAATGCGACACAAAGACTTAAGCCTTTTATAAGTCATTTTGTCAGCTACTCCTCCAACATTCCACATAAGAATATTAAACATTATAGGAGGAAGAGGGTGGGAGAGTTGTTGGACCTTTCGACGACGATTTGGTGTGTCTAGGCTCGCTAGGCAGTACGTAAACTTTCTTCTTGCCCCGACTTTTTCTAGAAATAGTAGGCAGCTCTCCTGTTCCGCCATGATCCTCTTCTTCCTCCACTACATCAGCCCATTCCTTCGAAAGCTCTCCTTCCTCTGGGATGGAATGATCAGATAAACCGTCCTCCTCACGATCAGCATCTGCAGTGTTAGTTTGTTGATTCTCCTCAGAAGGAATGACCTTCTCTACGTCCATCAGCAACAGGGTCCATGTTCACCATCGGAGGCTGTGGACAATCAACTAATGCTATCTGACCTTCAGGTATTAACCTGGGTGTAATGACCGGAGGTGGCCCTTTCCCTTTATTAAGAGGATCTATGGAGGGACCCACCACTTTTGAAGGTTCAGTTGGGAGCTGCTTCTCTTTCTGTACTTTACAGTCCTCCTTAGTGTGACCTTGATGAAAGCATGCGGAACATTATTTAGGAATATTCTCGTATTCTATAGGCTGAGTGTATGTTCGTCCTTGGGGCAAGCATATACGAACCACTTTAGGCAGATGTTTACTAGCATCCACTTCTATGAAAACTCTAGCCATACTTGGACGAGTAAGCTCCTCCGTAGCCTTATCAAGGCGCAATGGAGTATGCCAAGGGCAATGGAGAACAATGCATTTTTAGCAAAAAGCTGAATTGGAAGACCAGGTAAAGACACCCAAACAGGAGATAAAGGAGATTCCCGAGAAGCAGTGAAATCTTTAGTCCATCTAAAAATTCTCATCGGAGCTCGAACAACATACCACATTTCGCGTGAGCAGAGCCGAAGAAAGTCCACCTCCAGAGATGGACGAATCAGCACATGTTTTGAGTCGATAAGACCCACCTTGATAGAGCCATTAAATTTGAACACCTTAAAAGCATTACGGATCGCATCGATGGATGGCCTTTGATGAGAAAATTTACCAATTAAAGCAAACCTGAACGGATCTGAAAGGATCTGTTCTTCTTCCTCAGAGACGGTGATCACAGGGACTCCTTTAGAAAACGTAGGAGATCTAATGGCAATCGATGGTGGTTGAAGCGTAGAGCCGCCCGCCACCACCGACGCAAACGTCGGGTTGGCATCGCGACCATGAGTACAAGTGGCCAAGTGGCCCACTAGTACTAGGAGACGCCGGCCCGGCTAGGCCTAACCGTAATCTAGGTGGAGGAAGGCAATATATATATATATATATATATATATATATATATATTTTTTTTTCAATATATATATATATATATATATATATATATATATATATATATATATATATTCTAGTTACTAATATTAGGTAATGAGGATCATATACTTCATAAGTCATGTATACTATGCAATATTATCCTGATATCTAATTAGTTATTACTTGACCTTAACTCCTCACTACCTTCTACATTGATACACACCTTTCCTCAAGTATCCATGTACCATATTGGTACACCTACTCGATCTTCTAACCTAACCCATGCCCTACAGCTACTAATACCCTCATTCCTAGATAGGTACTTGCACAGACAGGGAAGAAAGGAAAGAGTTTTCCTGCGGCCAACAACACACAGGTGTGCCAAAACCTTACACAACTCAACACTCATAAGATTTCATCACCCAAGGAGGGACTGAAACATTAACTCAAGTGCGGGACTAACCAATAGGCAATGACTGAACAAGGGCTAAGGTAATCTCCTCACTACCTATAACTAATACAAAACTAATCCTTTGATACACTGCTAACCCATCCTCTATAATTTACTGATACAAACTATATAGCCCCCAACTCTCAATCAACTTCTACTCAAGAGCACATGACCTATCCATGGGTTGCCTATAGCCTCAAAGGCCACTGCTGCCAACTGACACTGAGTATCATACCACTCACTCTCTAATATATATATTTCTTATACATACTCGAAGGCTATAAGACACCACAATATAGGCACATGACACACACTCCCTACTGACTAATATTAAAATCTGTGACTGAACTATGACTCAAGGGTCTGCACCTAAGTGCAATAACTGAACAAGGAATGGACATGATATTAAGGATATGCAGGACACATGGATGAAACCAATGCACTAACTCGAACTCTTCCCATTCCTGCTATTGCCACAGCTACCTAATCCCTTCATCTCATCTCTGTCCTATAGTTAACTAACACTGTATGTATAGATACACTCACACCCCTTCACAAGATACCACTTTCTCGCAAAACCTATACAATGAATATTAGAGCCCCCTCCTCCTATGATCCTACTAAAGACCATCTATTCACAATTGTTACTAATGCTCAAGATTGAACTAAATGAAATAGTAGGACAGTCTTAACATGGCTGGTTCTAAAAGAGGTATGGACAGAATATTAAGGGATTGGATGATGTAACTAGGACTCTCATGAATTAGGTCTGAACCAATTAGATATCCATGGACAGAACCAAGGATGCAGGACACATCTATACTGTGGGCTGAACTCTCAAAGAGGCAGGACAATACTCTAAGTGGACAGAACTTTAGATACAAAGCCCCCTCCCCTTAACTCTCATTACCAAATACTCCAACTCACCACTGCCTATGCTACTGCTACCGAACATTCTATAAAAATATATGCTGATACTATTACTCATTTACTGATACAATGAATGAGTGAACTGAATGTTAGAGGAAAAATGGATTACCTAATTATACAAGGCTTATATATATACAAACTAATCAAATAAAAGAAATTGGACTGAACTCTTAGTTCAAAGAGTAAACTTGAGCTCAAGGGACTGAACCAAATCAATCATGGCAGGGACATCGAATGTTAGGGAATGAACTAAAGTAGACAACAGAGGACATGTGTTCCCGGGCTTACAAATCAGAGGGGAACTGGACAGTGGTAAAGCAGTGTCTAATGTGATAGGGTCTGAACCCAGGTTTAGGAATCTGAACCAATCAATTTTAAGCAGTGAATCAGACATCCTTCCTTAGGATATGACCGATCCTAAAGTAAAATCTGAATCTGGGCAGAACATATGATCATTAATGACTGAACTATAGGAAGGTTAATGTCATTATACATCAACTAAAGAAGTTAACATAGCAGGATTATGAAGTAAAAGAAAAATGGGCAAAACCTAAACTAATGAATTTAACAAGATACCAAGTTAGCATCCCCATGTAGGGCTTAGCCCATACAGGTACAGGAATCCCCCTATCTTGCATTCATATGGAATCTGAAACACCACCTTAGTCTAACTAACATGGACTGTATATCTAAGAATTCACATACTGCACAGATGCAATAGAAAGACATAAGTGTGGGCAGGGCATCAGAGCAAGGAACTAATATATGAATGAGTAGCAGACAACTATTGGGCTGAACAAGTTGCAAAGGAATTAATTGAATATGGGTAATAGCTAAGGTATGGGAAAACATCACAATGAAAGGCAGGGCAGATACTTAAAGAAACTAGACATGAGGATGGACATCCTATTAAAGACTGAATCAAAATCTAGGGTGGACAGTAATGCAAAGGTGATTGAACCATCTCCTAAACCTGACACTAAAAATCTGAACATCAAAATCCAAATAGGCATGACAATATCTCAAGTGGTGAACGAACTGAATGTTCCTAGGACAGAACATTGATGGAAGCAAAGGACCAAAATCCAAGCTAAACAGTGAGCTAAAACCATATACCAAAGCCCCAATTCCTATTTAACCTATCAAATCTATTCTATATCACTAGACAACCACAGTATAGTTAAAACATAGCAAATCAAACCCATAACAACATGTAAAACTGAAATTTAAATATTAAAAGTCCTAAGAGTCATTTCGTCGAACACTTGGTGTGCGTATTCGATACTCTTGTGATACGCACTCCAAATGGATCCGAACTTGACCCAAATCATTTCTAATGCAAAGGGGACCCTAAATGAATGCATCTACACTAATGAATGGAAAATTAGAGGGTTTAGAGGGCTCTTACCAATTAGGAGTTAGATTCCTAATGAACAAAACTTTAGATCTAATCTCCACCAAGCTCCAATGGTCAAATTGCTCCAAATGCCCCCAAGCTAGCCAATGGAGGATTCCTCTCTTCAAGGGGAAGAGTTTGCAATAGGTTTGAGGGATTTGGACTCAATTTGGGGATGAACACAAATTAGGGTTAGGGTTTGTAATGAAAGGAAAAAGGAGGAAATGTATGCTATTAATAGCAAGGGGGAGGCTTGTTGTGGCCGGCCATGGGTGTTTACTAGGGTTTGGTGTAGGTGCAAATGCCTAAAGACCCCTTTCTATTTGTCATGACAAGCCCCTTTGGTAAAGGCCCAAACTAACTTATTGTTTTTAAGTCAAAAATATGTCCTAAATGGTTTCTAGTTAGCTTAAAGTCTAACTAAAAAAAAAATAAATTTAAGGTTTCTCTAATCTCACTAACTAGGTTTCTTGGTCATGACTAACATCTAATCAATATGGTTCTAAGGTTCTACAAATAATGACACTAACACAATATATTAATTAATAATATCTAAAATAATCAAAAAAATTATAAATTACCAAAATACCCTTACTCTAGAATGTGGTTGTGAAATAAAATAATGAGGTTCTTCACATCAAACAAAGGAGAAGAAGCATTAATCATTATGATCATCATCATGGATGCCCCATATGGTTTGTTGTCCATTTTTTAAAATATTGAACACAATCAAGCTGAAAGCAAGAAAAGTGCTGCATACACTTTACAAAAACTTAAAGCCAATAACAATGAACGAAAGAACTACAGAGATTCATCTAGATCAATGTTATAAGGAAGCAAACAAAAATTTGGATTTTCTTTTTGATACATGGTAACTCAATCCAAATAATTCAGATATCATGTGATTTTGTAACTTACTTTTCTAGCCTTTGAAGCTCATCTTGTGATGTAGTATCTTACTTTTACAACCTTTGAGACCTATATCCTTAAAGCATTAAACACAATGTAGCTCTAACATATTTCACTAACATGTATCTTGCTTTCTTTCATAATTTTAGGTTGCAGAACAAGTGTTTCACAGTCAGAACATACCTGCTCCAGAGAATCCAGAAATGCCTATGATGAATCTTATCAAATAAACTATAAGGAAAAATGGCTGAAGCTGCCAAGTAAATGGCATAAGTATGAGTTGTAACTACCACTTTTCTAGAATAAGGATATTTTATTAATTGTAAAATTGTTATTATTTTTAAATCATTTAGTTTAATAATTAGTGAATTTTTGATTTTTAATATTATTTTAATTGATGTATTGTTAAGGGTGTAAACGGACCGGATGGATCCGGACAGTCCAGTGTTTTAGCTCGAACCGAAAATAAAATTGAACGAACATGAATCCGGCTCGGTTAAATTCGGACCAAAAAAATTGTGTTCAGATCCGTCGATATTTTGGATTAGGTTCGTGTCCGACCCGAAAATTAAGATGGGACGGAGACGACCTTGCCATCGTGGATCTTGATGCCAACAATCAAATCCGGAGGCAGCATATGGCGGAGGTCATGGAGGAGCCGAACGAAGAGAAGACGGAAGCGACGTGCGGTAGAAGACACTGGACAGAGAGAAGTTGCAGGTGAAAAAGAGGAAGGAAGAGGAGGAGCCAAGAAGATGATGTGTCTCTTTCTCTTACTTCCTCTTTTGTTTGGAATGAAGTCCGAAAGAACTTTAAAAAAAAGTTGTTCTCCATGAGAGAGAAAGAGAGAAGGGGGATGGGGACGGGGACCGAGGAGTCAAGGGGGAGGGTGGGGAACTGTCACGCCCCAGAACCAGAATATTGGAGAGCGGGGGAATGACTCAGCCAGCTACGTATTACGGGTAGATGAATACCGTATATACGATCAATGCTGTCTAACCGACGAGGGGGTGCATACTACATGAAAGTCTACTATGGTCACTTCACATCTATTGTCTCAATCATTTAAACAAGAACAGTAATAGAGAACATGTAAGATAAAGCAGTAAGGCGTCCCAACGCTTAAATCAAAATGTTCTTGATATCTGGCTTTACAAAACATAGCCAGAAGATGTGGCAAGTATACACAATTGTTAGCAGCTGCAGTCTGACTTTGTTACAATTATGTAAAGGTAAGTACAAGACAATCCGACTAACATGTCGGTGCCAAACGGCTAAGTATAAAGTAAATAACAAACGAGTGGTGGAGTAAGGAACCCACTCGAGTCCTCCTGCGATCATTCCTCTAGTATTGACCATCTTGGAGGTGGAAGTAAGCTGAGTCCTCGAGAACCGGCTCTAAATCTGGCCATGCAAAACCAGAGAGGTTAGACCTCTAATAGCAAGTACCACAAGAAGCACGATATGAAGGATTAAACCAGTAAGTAAGAGAATATAATAATAGATCTCTGCTTTCCACTAGGATTCACATAACATCACGATACTTCGAACCAACCTCCCAACCAAACAAGGACAGAAGTTGGCCCGTCGTGTCCTGACATTCTGATCGTCTCAGTTAGGCAACAGAGTAGGTACAGTACAAAAAAATCATCTTGAACGGCCAATCAACTCCTACGGCTTGCTAATGTGAGTCCCAAGTTATGATATTATGCAATAAAGATTCCTCAGTTCTACTATGTGCGAGCAAGGCTAGTCTATCCAGTCAATCAATTGCGCCAATCATGAATTAGACGAGTCCCAGCGGGACGCCGTCATCAATATACAATATAATAATAATATAAACAGATACCGCTCCCTGCCCGTGTGGCAGGTTTACAGTATCTATAGGAACCAGCCGGCCTGTCGGGTACTAATAGTCCGAAGAGGGCTGCCATGTAAGAACTCGGGAATCCATTCTCTCCATGCCATCATTATTTTGTTTGACTTAATAGTCTCTACGTTGAATGAAGTTCCATGCCGTGGATCATGGTCATTCAGAATGAGTACTTCCGTACAAAGTACGATATGCCTGACTCTACAACGATACCCGTGCGGTTAGGTTGTAGGTCTTACATAGCGTAATACAACAATTAAAACTAACCACGGAATAATCATGCCTTGACCATAAAGTACACATGCTGCTCTGTAGAGAAATAAATAAATTGAAGCCTGCACATGCCTGTATGTCAATATTCAGATCGGCTAATCGATTACAATAGTTCATAACATGAACGTGTCTCATTCATTCAATTCAATAAGATGACTAGCCAGTCTCTTAGTTCCAACTTAGGAACGCATGATCAATTTTAGTCAAGATAACCATCATCATCAATGGTGACAAGGCATGAAAGTCAATTAGCATTAAATGGGGTCGAGTCTATAATTCTCAGGGTTAAGTTCCAGCCTTACTGGGTATCCATAAACCAGTCAAGACACAAGGCACGTTCTACACCATATGTATCAAAAAATTAACATGCTAAGATTATCGAGTTCATAAAAAGGCGTAAGGATATAATAGGAGAATTATCATGCCACCATTAAACGAATAAATTATAGAACAAATAGAAACACCCAGGTCAGGAAGTCACGCCAACAAGTCTATGCTAAGGCCAACAAGTCACGCCAACAAGTCTATGCTAAGGCCAACAAGTCACGCCAACAATCTAGTAGGAATGAGCGTATAAAGTGATCCACGCTGGTACGCACAGCGTAAGCGTGAAGAGTAACTCACGCACGCAAGCGTGAGCGTGGAAAGTAACTCACGCATGCACAGCGTGAGCGTGGAAAGTAACTCACGCACGCACGCACGCAAAGACGTGTGCGTAACTCAAATGTCACGCTAACACGTAAAGACGTGAGCGTGACTAAAAATTCACGTATGCACGTAAAGACGTGAGCGTGACTAAAATTCACGCACGCACGTAAAGACGTGAGCGTGACTAAAAATTCACGCACGCACGTAAGACGTGAGCGTGACTAAAAATTCACGCACGCACGTAAAGACGTGAGCGTGACTGAACCTTCGTTCCAAGCCAGAAATGAGTTCCCATGGTTCAGATAGTGTAGAAGGAGAAGCTCTACAACATGAACTATCTATTCCGAAAGCACGCCAGTTTGGTGGATCAAAACCCATGGTCAACTGAGAATGCAACAACTTAGATCTAGAAGAAACAAGCCAAAGAAATCAAAATGCTAAGTACTAAACTCTTAGGATCATGAGAGGAAGACAAATGATCCATAAAAATGGGTGAAGGGGAAGCAAGATGTACTTGCCTACTGCTGGTAGGTGGAGAGAGTGGTGAGGAAAGAAGAAGTAATGGTGAAGGAGAGTTATGAGGAGAGAGAAGGGGATGGGGCTTTAAATAGAAAGGGTGGTGGTAGGTGGGGGTTCGGTTCATGTGAACCACCAATAAACCCAACCAAGCCGAACCCAAAGCAAAACTAAAGCAGAGAATAACAGCAGAAAGTAAAATGCAGATATAATTAACATAAAATTAAAGGAATTTAATTACAGGATAATACATGATAAATACTAAATAAATATATAGAGTTGTACATGTATAAAAATACGCATTCTGGGAACGGGAGTGATTCTCTACCCACCTTAGAAAATTATGTCCTCGGAATTTCAAATCAAAGCAGGTAGAAATATCGGAGTAAACTAATACAAGCATTCTAGTGAGCAAGCAATCATTTTACCATATCAAAAGCAAGTACTATATGTAAATTCATCAATCCACGATATCAAGTAGCTCTACCCATAAGGTGATAAGCTTGAAGAATCAGGACAATCAAGGTATACAGAAAGAGATATATCTTGTGAGTCAAACAGGTATGGATACCGTGATCGGATATCATCCTCACGTTCCCACGTTGACTCTCCCAAGGAGTGATGACCCCAAGCAACATGGACAAGACTAATTGTTCGGTTCTTAAGTATCTTCTCTCTTCGGTCCAAAATGGACACAGGCTGTTCCTCGTAAGACAGGTTGGTACCAACAACCAGCTCAGAATGATCGAGGATATGGCTTGGGTCCGATACATACCTACGTAATTGAGATACATGAAACACGTCATGCACCTCTCGTAACGAAGATGGGAGAGATAAACGATAAGCAACATCGCCTATCCGATCAAGGATAACAAATGGGCCCACGTACCGCGGACTCAATTTCCTGCGAACGCCAAATCTAATGACCCCACGAGTAGGTAGATCTGCAAGAATACGTGGTCCCCAACAGAGAACTCTAACGGCCTACGATGCTGGTCCGTCCAATGACGATGCCGGTCCTGCGCAACTCGAAGTCGCTCTCTAATTCCCTTAACTACTTCAACCGTCTGAATAATCATTTCTGGGCCTAACATCTTCCTCTCTCCGATATCATCCCATGCAAGCGGCGACCTGCACTTCTTACCATATAGTGCTTCGAATGGCGCCATTTGGATACTGGCTTGATAACTATTATTGTATGAGAACTCGACTAAGTGCAGGTGACTCTCCTAAGACCCTCCAAAATCTAGAGTGCAAGCTCGTAACATATCTTCTAAAGTCTGAATCGTTCTTTCTGATTGCCCATCCGTCTGCGGATGGTAAGCCGTGCTAAATCTTAACTTGGTACCCAGACTATGATGTAAGCTCTTCCAGAAATGTGATGTAAAGTGGGTATCTCGATCCGACACAATACTGACAGGGACTCCATGCTGCCTGACTATCTGTTGCATATACAACTCTGCTAACTTTTCTGTAGATTACCCTACTCTGAAAGGAAGAAAGTGTGCTACCTTTGTAAGTCGGTCCACTATTACCCAAATAGCGTCCTTACCACTTGGTGATCTCGGTAAACCGGTCACAAAGTCCATTGTAATATGCTCCTATTTCATTCCGAAATAGGTAGCGATTGTAATAACCCAGTCGGCCTCTGCTGTTCTGCCTTCACTTGCTGACATACCAAGCAACGGGAAACAAATCTAGCTATCTCCCTCTTCATCCCGTTCCACCAGAAATGCTGCTTGATATCTTGGTACATCTTGGTCCCTCCAGGGTGAATAGAATACTGAGAACTGTGAGTTTCTGCCATAACCTCCTATCTGATATCTCCACTAGGCACACATAGACGTGATCCAAACCTAAGTGTACCATCCTCATGAATTCTCATCTCCTTCTGAGTCCTGACTCACATTCTGCCCTAAGCTTCTGAATCCTTGGGTCTTGTGCCTGAGCTACCTTGATCCTGCCTACCAAGTCGGATTGAACTTGCAGACTTGTTAGAACTCCTACATCACTAGGAAGTATAACTTCGATGCCCATCTCCTGAAGGTCTTCTAAGATATGCCTCTGTGTTGTCAACATAAATGTGCCGCCTCTCCTGCTGAGAGCGTCTGCTACTACATTAGCCTTGCCTGGATGATACTGAAGCTCTACGTCATAATCCTTGATCAACTCCAGCCATCTTCTCTGCCTCATGTTTAGTTCCTTCTCAGTAAAGATGTACTTCAGACTTTTATGGTCTGTGTACATGTCCACTCGGTCACCATATAAATATGCCTCCATAGCTTCAGAGCAAACACTACTACCGCTAACTCCAAATCATAAGTTGGGTAATTCTTCTCGTGGTCCCGAAGCTGCCTAGATGCATATGCTATCACCTTTCCATGTTGCATAAGGACATCCAAGTCCTTTACCTGACGCATCACAATATACTGTAAAACCTCGGGTCCAACTGGCAATATAAGAATAGGTGCTGATATCAACTTCTGCTTCAAAGTCTCGAATGATGCCTGACATTCTGCCGACCAAACGAATGGTACATCCTTCCGGGTCAAGCGGGTCATGGGTGCTGAAAGCCTTGCAAAGTCTGACACAAACCTTCTATATCCTGCCAATCACAAGAAACTCCGCACATCTGCTACGGTCTTGGGTACTGGCCAACTTTCTACTACTTCTATCTTCTTGGGATCTACTGCTACTCCAGCTCCTGATATGATGTGACCCAAAAATGAAATGTGATCCAACCAAAACTCACACTTGCTGAGCTTGGCATACAACTGGTTCTCTCTCAGAACCTGTAACACTTTCCTGAGGTAGTCTTCATGCTCCTCTTCACTAGCAGAGTATACGAGTATGTCGTCAAGAAACACAACGACAAACTGGTCTAAGTATGGCATAAAGATACGATTCATCAAATCCATGAATATTGCTGGAGCATTGGTCAAACCAAACGATTACTAAGAATTCATAATGCCCATACTTCGACCTGAATGCTGTCTTGGGAATATCTTCCTTCCGAACCCTCACCTGATGGTACCCTGAACGAATATCTATCTTGGAGAAAACTCTAGCTTTGCTCAACTGATCAAATAAGTCGTCGATCCTGGGTAATGGGTACTTGTTCTTCACTGTTGTCGCGTTAAGCTTCCTGTAGTCAATGCACAATCTGGATGACCCATCCTTCTTCCCCAAGTACTACTGGTGCTGTCCACGGCGATATGCTAGCTTGGATAAACTTCTTCTCCTTCAGTTCCTCTATGTGCTGATATACCTTGGCCTGCTCTGAATCCGCCATTCTGTAAACTCGATCTGATATCAGGTTAGTTCCAGGTACCAATTCTATACTGAACTCAATATCTCTAACCGGTGGTAGACCTGAAAGTTCTTCAGGAAATACGTCTAGAAACTCTTCAACTACCTTCGGAACCTGAACTTCTTCCATTGCCGCTACTACTCCCTGCTCTTGTGGAGTTGCCCCTGATCTGACTAAGGTGAACCGCTTCATGCCTGGAATATCAAAAGACACACTCCCTCTACGATAATCTATTGTCGCATGACTGTCTTTCAACCAGTCCATGCCTAAGATAACGTCGAAATTTCCAACCGGAAATTCTATCAACCGGGCGGGTAAGGAATACCCGCAAACTACAATGCTACATGCTAAAATAACTCTACTAACTCCTACGAGCCCATTACCAGTAAGTATATTCAACCTCCCTGGCAATGCCTCGAACTCCATTCCTAGTCGTGCCGCAAATTATGCAGATATAAATGAATGGGATGCTCTTGAATCAAACAATGCTACTGCGGGATAGGAGGCGACGAGAATGTTACCTGCCACAACATCTTTCGATGCCAATGCCTCCTCCAAGGACAGAGTGAATGCTTGCCCTCGACCTCCTTGCTGATTTCCATGCTGGCCTAGCCTGATGTTGTTGCTGGCCCCTTCCTTAATGATGCTGGGGTGGTCTATGCTGGTGTTGCTGCATCGGCGACCCCTGCTGCCGAAACATCTGAGCCTGCGGCATTAACGGACGCTGTGCCAACGACCTTACTGCCATCGCTGGTCCTCGATACTGGCCTGCCCCTGGTGCTGGCAGAGCAGGAAACTGTTGCCCTGGTCCTCCTAACCTCGAATTCATGGGACATGTGGTAACCCGATGGTCTGGATTTCCACATATCAGAAACAGTCCATTCAATGTCCGACACACATCTCTAGTGTGTCCTACCTTCCCACAATAAGTACAGCCCGCCGGGGGTTGCTGGTTCTTCCTCTGTTGCTGTTGCTGCTGTCTTGGTGGTGCTGGTCCTCGTATCGCCACATCGTGGATACGAATGCCAGTGGATGGTACTGTTGTTCGGGCGCTGCTCTCCCTCGTTCTTCAACCTGACTGTGGGATCTCTTTGACCCCAGTCCTTACTGCAAGCCTCTGAATGGTGATCTCATGCCTTCGAGTTGCCGTCAATACTTCGTCAAAAGTTTGGTAATTGTGCCCCTCTATCAATTGCAAGAGTTCAAGATGAAACCCTTGCTGAAACCTCATGGCCCTCTGGCTCTCTGTTGCTACCTCTGGGGCGAATCTACTCAATCTGCAGAACTCCGCTGCATAAGCATCTACAGTCTTGCCGGCCTGCCTGAGGTTAATAAACTTCTGTTGTAGCTCAAACTGTGCCATAACTCCATAGTACTTGGTCTTGAATCAGGTAGTGAAATCGTTCCAAGCCACAGGACTTCTGATGCCCACTTCCTCTGATTCCCACCAATCACGTACGAGATCCTGAAGTAACAACTTTACTAGATCCACATGTTCTTCCCGCCGGTACCTTAGCTGCTGTCAGAATAGCCTCAATATCCTTAAGCCATGCATCTGCTGAAATGGAATCCTTCGTGCCCTCGAAACGGCAGGGGTTGTACTTGCAAAACCTGGCTGATGCTCCTGAATCAGTCCTCATTCCTCTTTCCAAAGCCGTCTGCCATCCTTGGTTGAGCAACACATTCTGCTCTTGTAGCTTGTGCATGCGTTGCTGGGCTAACATCTGATGTTGCTGAGTAGCCATCATTCCTCTCATGATCTCCAGAAGGGCTGGTGTTCCACTTGGGTAGGTGGAACTATGGATGGTATTGGAACTTTCGGATACTGCGGTTCAGCTGCTGGTTCTACTATCACTTCTTCTTGGATAGTCTTCTGAGGTGAGACTGGCCCTTGTTGCTGACCAACCTGGTCATGTTGCCCATGTTGCCCCTGTTGTTGTCCAGCTCTGACCGATGCGGACGAAGTGCCCCTAAGAAAAGGGACAAGAGAACAATCAAATAATCGGACATGAAGGATCAATGAAGTCAAAGGATACCGGAATGTCAACAAGGGTTGAGAATAACGAATTATGAGATCAAGGGGGAACACGTGTGATTGAGACATCCTATAAATCAAAACATCCCACAAGTCTGAAATCAGACCTGCATGGGCTACCACTAAAACCTTGTCACGCCCCAGAACCAGAATACTGGAGAGCAGGGGAATGACTCAGCCAGCTACGTATTACGGGTAGATGAATACCGTATAACGATCAATGCTGTCTAACCAGACGAGGGGGTGCATACTACATGAAAGTCTTACTATGGTCACTTCACATCTATTGTCTCAATCATTCAAACAAGAAACAGTAATAGAGAACATGTAAGATAAAGCAGTAAGGCATCCCAAACGCTTAAATCAAAATGTTCTTGATATCTGGCTTTACAAAACATAGCCAGAAGATGTGGCAAGTATACACAATTGTTAGCAGCTGCAGTCTGACTTAGTTACAATTATGTAAAGGTAAGTACAAGACAATCCGACTAACATGTCGGTGCCAAACGGCTAAGTATAAAGTAAATAACAAACGAGCGGGGAGTAAGGAACCCACTCGAGTCCTCCTGCGATCATTCCTCTAGTATTGACCATCTTGGAGGTGGAAGTAAGCTGAGTCCTCGGGAACCGGCTCTAAATCTGGCCATGCAAAACCAGAGAGGTTAGACCTCTAATAGCAAGTACCACAAGGAAGCACGATATGAAGGATTAAACTAGTAAGTAAGAGAATAAATAATAGATCTCTGCTTTCCACTAGGATTCACATAACATCACACTTCGAACCAACCTCCCAACCAAACAAGGACAGAAGTTGCCCGTCGTGTCCTGATATTCTGATCGTCTCAGTTAGGCAACAGAGTAGGTACAGTACACAAACAAATCATCTTGAACGGCCAACCCCTACGGCTTGCTAATGTGAGTCCCAAGTTATCCTGATATTATACAATGAAGATTCCTCAGTTCTTACTATGTGCGAGGAAGGCTAGTCTATCCAGTCAATCAATTGCGCCAATCATGAATTAGACGAGTCCCAGCGGGACTCCCGTTATCAATATATATATACAATAATAATAGCAGATACCGCTCCCTGCCCGTGTGGCAGGTTTACAGTATCTGTGGGAACCAGCCGGCCTGTCGGTACTAATAGTCCCGAAGAGGGCTGCCATGTAAGAACTCGAGAATCCATTCTCTCCATGCCATCATTATTTATTTGACTTAATAGTCTCTACGTTGAATGAAGTTCCATGCCGTGGATCATGGTCATTCAGAATGTACTTCCGTATAAAGTACGATATGCCTGACTCTACAACGATACCCGTGCGGCTAGGTTGTAGGTCTTACATAGCGTAATGCAACAATTAAAACTAACCACGGAATAATCATGCCTTGACCATAAAGTACACATGCTGCTCTGTAGAGAAATAAATAAATTGAAGCCTGCACATGCCTGTATGTCAATATTCGGGATCGGCTAATCGGTTACAATAGTTCATAACATGAACGTGTCTCATTCATTCAATTCAATAAGACGACTAGCCAGCCTCTTAGTTCCAACTTAGGAACGCATGATCAATTTTAGTCAAGATAACCATCATCATCAATGGTGACAAGGCATGAAAGTCAATTAGCATTAAATGGGGTCGAGTCTATAATTCTCAGGGTTAAGTTCCAACCTTACTGGGTATCCATAAACCAGTCAAGACACAAGGCAGGTTCTACACAACCATATGTATCAAAAATTAACATGCTAAGATTATCGAGTTCATAAGAAGGCGTAAGGATATAATAGGAGAATTATCATGCCACCATTAAATGAATAAATTATAGAACAAATAGAAACACCCAGGTCAGGAAGTCACGCCAACAAGTCTAAAGGCCACAAGTCACGCCAACAAGTCTATGCTAAGGCCAACAAGTCACGCCAACAAGTCTAGTAGGAGTGAGCGTATAAAGTGATTCACGCTGGTACGCACAGCGTGAGCGTGAAGAGTAACTCACGCACGCACAGCGTGAGCGTGGAAAGTAACTCACGCACGCACGCACGCAAAGACGTGTGCGTAACTCAAATGTCACGCTTAACACGTAAAGACGTGAGCGTGACTAAAAATTCACGTACGCACGTAAAGACGTGAGCGTGACTAAAAATTCACGCACGCACTAA
>JANAVB010017399.1:3169812-3197312 GCA_029216955.1 Iris pallida
CCTTTAGCAGTTTCAATTAAATGATAAAAACTATAAAGCAATTATAGACAGTAATACTTGATGAATATGAAAGTTTGAGACATGAATTAAATAGAACACAGTTAGATCAAGGAAAGTAAATATAGTAAAACAGGAGAGCATGGCAATAAAGACTGTAAATAGAGATAGCTAAACTAGAACAATATGATGTGAGTCCAATCAGTATGACATGAGACAATGTGAATCTAGTACAAGACACTAATCTAGTGTGTTTTGAATACGAGTTCGACATGTAAACGGCTAGTGGGTAAATATGGTACATCTCATACTTGGCAAGCGTGCGATGGCTATCTGTAACGATTAGACTTGTAGTGAATACGACACGTCGAACGCTTGGCCTAGCGGCGATGGCTATCTTTCTAGTAGGGTGGTTCTTGTATTTAGACTTGTAGTGAATATGGCAAGTCGCACACTTGGCCTAGCGATGACGGCTATCTTTCTAGTAGGGGTGGTTCTTGTATGATTGTGGATATTTACATGTCTACTCAAGTATTTTTCAGCCCTGACAAGTACAAGTGAATCCATATCCCGACACAAAAATAGAGTACAAGTCTAGCCAGAAAGTAAGTGGTGCTTGTAGGTATTTCTCGTAGGTGGATCCAGTGAGTGGTTCCTAGTAGGGGCTAGACGAGTTAAATACATGTGTCGCAAATGAATGAATCCAGAATACCAATCCGTGTTGTGACAGAGAATCAAATAAACTATACTAGAAGTTGAATCATAATAATCATCAAGTAAATAAAAACTATCAGAGATTGTACTTGCTTGTCGTCCAGAGCAATAAATGAGGATCGATACCCAAAGTAGTGTCACACAAACCTATATATGAGATATATAAGTTATTTGATGTTCTAAAGTAAGTAGTGTGTTTGAATGCACCAATTTGCATGCTTCTAGGCCTCTTCTAGGTTGATATAGGTCCAGCTAGGTCAATTCTAGGTCAATGAAGTCAATTTGGGTCAATACTAGTCAACATTGTCAAACTAGCTCATTTAGATTGCATGAGCCTATATCTAGTTATTAGGTCCAAACCTTGCCTATCTAGGTTACACTAGCTATATATATAATATCTAAGGTCAACATATGGAACTTATATATATATATATTAAAAAAAAAAATATATATATATATAATTATTAATATATATATATATATATATATTATATATATATATATATATATATATTGTCATATCCCTATTTTAGAAATAGGTATATGACTGTATATTGACCGTATATTGTATATGGAGGATTTTAATTTTGGGTATATTTGAAATTTTTATTATTTTATTGGGAGTGATTTGCCCTCATAATTATTTGTTATTAATTAATTTCTTGATTCTATACCTACCCTCCCAAAAGAAAACCCAAACCCTAACCTAACTCTCACTCTCCTCTCAGCTCACAGCCGCCCCCTTTCCCCCAAATTCCCTTTCCTCTCTCTCTCCTCACTCTGATCTCTCTCTTCCGATCCCTCTCTCCCCTCACTGGACCAGCCTCCCTCTCCTCCCTCAACTCTCCTCTCTCCCGCTCACTCGGCCTCTCATCCCTCTCCTCGCTCGCCGTCTCCCTCTCTTCTCTCGGCCCCCCGACCTCCGGCCGCCCCGAGCTTCCACCACCATCATCGCCGCCATCTCCTCCACTGCTCCCACCGCCGTAGCTGCCACCGCCATCGACCTCCGTCCCGGCCTCCCCCATCCGACGCCACCACAGCTCCCACCACCATCACCGCCATGGCGACCACCACCATCATCGTCGCCGTCGCCTCCCTCCACCACCATCTGCCACGATCGCCGGCCCCTCCTCTGTGACCGCCACCAGTCGTCGCCGCCGCCGTTCTCCTCCGGCCTCCCTCTTCCTTTGTACCCCCCTCCTGCCGGCGGGCCGACCTGGCCGGGCCTCCTCGCCCTCGCCGACGAGCCCCTCCGCCGGTGAGATTTTCGAGCACCCCTCCCCTCTTCTTTCTCGATTTGTGTGCTTTTCGGAGATCGAGCTGCGTGGTTCGGCGTGCCTCGGGCAGCGTGCTATCTCGAGCAGTGCGCTGCCTTGTGCAGCGTGTTACCTCGGGCAGTGCACCCTCGGTTGATGTGCTTCCTCGTTCCTCGTGTTTTCGGGTCATGTGCACCTCGGTGTACGTGTCGCCTCGTTTTGCGTGTACCTCGGTCTACGTGCTGCCTAGGGCAGCGGGACGCCTCGAGCCCCGTGCTGCCTCAGGCACCGTGTCCCATTGGTTTACGTGTTGCCTCGTTTCTTGTATCTCGGCCTTTGTGCCTATCTCAGTTTTTGTGCTGCTCCGATTCGCGTACCCGTATCGGTTTGCATGTCGACTCGATTGCGTGCTACTTTGATCTCCGTGTCGTATCGATTTGCGTGCAGCATTGGACTTTATGCCATCTCGGTTTGCGTACACGTACGAATTTACGTGCCGCCTTGGTTTGTGTATCACCTTGAACTCTGTACCGCATCGATTTGCGTGCATACGTCGACTTGTATGTCGCATTGATTTGCGTGCTTCCTTGAATCTCGCCCCGTCTCGATTCGCATGCACGTCTCAATTTGCGTATTGCGTGATTCGTGCACCATCTTGATATTCGTGATTTCCTCGATCTACGTATACGTCTCGATTTACGTGCACGTTGTCTCCTGTTCATCTCGATTCTCGTGCGCGTCTCGATATACGTGTGCGTCTCGAGTTGCGTGCCCGTATCGGTCTGCGTGCCTCAGTTTCCATGCCAGATCCCTGCGCTGCTTGCGGGACCCACACGATATAGCCTTCTGCCATCTCTTGTGATTATTTTATTATTTTATTATTTAATTCTAATAATGTTTATTATGTGTTCTGAGGACCTTGATGGACGTGCTAGCTTGGATCCAGATCACCGAAGACTTGCTTACCTAGCCGAGCCCTCTAGGCAAGTATCCCTTGCTCATCGACGGCTCTTGCCTCTCTCCTGGATTTTATTGTATTTAATTAATTTGTACTTGTAAATTGTATAATCATGATTAGTGTAGCCTAGTAGTAGAACTGCCATGATGATAACTTAGGATAGCTTGGTTCGATACCGGTTTACGACCGTATCAGACAACTCGGACGGGTCATCCACACCTCCGAGGACACGAGCACGACTCACACGTATGGATTGTCCCCATATGCCCCATGTCCGACTCACGGTCGGGTACGGCTTGGCGAACTACTCTTGTGGCGGTGTTTGTGCTTGGGTTAGGAATTTATGGACATGTGTTGTGGTGCGCCCTGCGAGGCGGTTATCTTATTAGTATGCATGTTGGCTTGGCGCCCAGTACGCATTGTAGCGCTGCTGGAGACCGGGACTTAGTGGTCTCGGGTTCGAGTGGTTTCCAGTACGCATCGTAGTGCTACTGGAGGCCGAGACTTAGTGTTCTCGGCTATCGACTTGTTTCCAGTACGCATCGTAGTGCTGCTGGTAGCTGAGACTTAGTGTTCTCAGCCCGCGATTCTGCGATTCTGCGGCGGGTTGCGCCGAGTGGTTTTAGCCCCAATTCGTAGGGTGCTCCCGTCCAGAATACGAAGGAGGTTCTGCCGAATTTTTCCAGAATTCTCGGTTGGGAATTTGGTTCGAAGGATAGGGCAGTGCCATTCCTTTGGTTTGCGGGACTGAACTCATGCATGTTCTTCTTGGTATAGTATCCCTGATCTCATTGCCTGCTAGGTAGACTTCCGACTAGATTAGTCGCCTAGCGTCTTGATCTGTCTTGTCCGCCGAAATGTGTAAGGAGAGCGGTTCTACTCGGGTGAAGGTCTGCAACCCTGGTCCTTGTTTGGTTTAAGGATTGTGGATCTGATCCAGAGAGGTTCACGCAATCCTTGCCTTTTCGACGGTATCACCCATTGGACTCTTGACTCGTGATTCTTCCTTTAGATGGTGTTCTAGTTTAGTTTGTTATCTCATTGTCTGTCCTGTCCGCCGGATTGTGTAAGGAGAGTGGTTCTACTCGGGTGAGGGTCTGCAACCCTGGTCCTTGTTTGGTTTAAGGGTTGTGGATCTGATCCAGAGTGGTTCACACAATCCTTGCCATCATCCGACGGCGTTGATTAAGTGCTGACCCGTGTGTTAGGATTATGATCTGATTCGAGGATTGACTATGAGGAGATATGATATTAAGATAATGATTATGGTAGACTAAGTGGATTCTTAGATAGTGTTGCTAGTTCTTTGGTGATGTTCTAATTTGATCAGATGTCTTCGAGGACTTTTGGATTTTGGATACTGGTACGAGTGTCTCGCGGAACGAGGAGGATATCGAGGGTATTATTATATGATTTTTACTCGACTTCCCAAACGCCCAATCCGGTACCTTTGTGTATTCCGGTAGTTAGAGAACCTGGTTGATTGCTGTGTCTTGGTAGTTGAGGGGCTTGTTTTCTAGTGGCTTGTGATCATTGTCTAGGAGAATTCTTGTGAGTCTGAGGGCCTAGCATTGTTAGGGGGAATGAAATTGGTACTTGGTGGTTGTCTTTATTGACGTGATATTCACTCCCTCATGGATGGGAGACACTTGATAGATTGATTTGGTGGATAGACCGACTTGATGATTGGAGCTGTAGGCTCCCATATATGCTTGAGATGTTATTATAGTAGAGGTTATGGTCTTGTACTTAACCTGATATCCATGCCACGATGTGGGCAGATGACTTCTTGTGACTGACAGAGTTGTCCTTGTCCCAGACCTGACTACCTGTATCCGTGCTATAAGTCCAGCTTACCCCGTGAGGTACTGGCCCTGACCTTGCACTGCGGTGCCCTTTGTCTATTGGCACTTTGAGGTGCTACTTCCATGATTATATGGCATTGCGATGCCATCTTGATATTCTGGCTATATTATATGATTACCTGCACGGGTATCTGGTAGTTGGCCTATAGTTTTAGCGTGGTTAGGATTGCTTGCTTGCTTGTTGCATAACACTAAGGATGGATCACAACTGGGACTATAGGTGCCGAGGCTGATTCTTACTTAGCGTTCTCGTACTGAGGTACGACATCTAGGAGGATGAGCATGTGACCACGGCATGTGATTCCGGATAAATGTAGGGTTAATCTAGGCAACTAAAAATGGTAGAAGCATTGGGAGGGAACGGAATCCCGAGATCGTGCATTACCGGCCGCCACAGGCTCGTCCTGGCGCGTCGGGGTTGGCCGCCACGGATATGGCAGTATCCGACTACTATATGTACTCCTGCTTAGTACGGTGGCCTTCCGAGGGACCGTGCATACCTACCTGCTATGTGTTATTTGGCCTCGCTAGCCCTTGCGTGATATAGCACGATCTGAGGATTCCTATATTGCATTGTTGGGGTAACCCAACCACCACATAGACAGCCGTAGACATTTGAGTGGCCACTTATTTATATAATTTTTTAGCTTGTTGCTTGCTAAGCTGGCTGGCACGTAACGCTGTCCCGGTGCAGTAATTCATTCCCTTGTTCTTGTTTGATGTAGGATGGGTTACTGTTCCGATGACAGACTACGATCTCCAGTTAGCGATGCAGGCATTAGTGTATGTTAGGATGATTGTGGTGATTGTTGAGTTACTTTTGGGAATAACTGAGGAACATGGACTATCGTGGTGCATGATCCAACCCATGTTCTTGTTTGATTGTTGGGTTGGTTATTGTGCTACGATAGGCTATCGACCGAGGTTACGACCAGAATACTTTTAGTTGTTGGATTGTTATCGTGCGTTGGTACCGCACGATCCCTTACCTTATTTACTGTTTTTATATGCTATTTCTGTTATATTATATCCTGCTGGTTTTCTTCGCCCGTCCTTGAGCCTTCCTTTCTGGTACTTGCTACGGTTGGCCTGACCAACCCTGGATTGTTCCCAGATTGCCTGTGACCGACCATGTGGATCTTCCAGACTTGACTTGGAAGACGTGCTTCAGTTCCTGACCATGAGGGAACTGTGTGGGAAGGTATTCTTGTCTACATTATTTCTTATTGTAGACTCTGATTATCATATGAGTATTTCCTGTTTTTTATATGATTATCTCTCTTGTCGTTATTTCATCGATTTTTGCCTGTGGATATGAGATCAGATTTAGGCCATAGACTGCTTGCATGCTAGGATACCCAGCAAGATTGACAGCCACGATCGCCGTATGACGTTTTATACCTTATACGGAGTAGCTGGCCTAGTCCGTCCCAGTATTTCGGTACTGGGGCGTGACATATATATATATATATATATATATATATATATATATATATATATATATATTTGACAGGAATACTATGATTTTATTGATAATAGGTTGAGTGCCAACTCAGGTTACAAAAGTTAAGAATAAACTCATATTACAAGAACCCGACCTTACTCCAGACCTACAAGGAGACCTTCATGAGAACAGTGTACCATAGCCTTCTTGATTTGCCTCTTGACCTCAAAAATAAGTTGTTGATCACCATACGAATAATCTTCATACCTCCACTTGTTCCTATTTTTCCATAGGACCCAACATATCGCTCCAGCAGTGATTTGTTTTGTATGTTTTTGACCCCTAGACCACATAGTTCGGAGCTTATGTTCTATCGGCCTTGTTGTCGCCTGAACGCTAAACACTTCTGAGAAATAAGTCCAGACCTCCTTCGCCAGATCCCCTTCTGATAAAATATGACTAGTAGTCTCCATAACCGGACTCGAACAACAGTGACAAGCTGATGCCAGATGAAAACCAATCCTCTGTATGACATCATCTGTAGGGAGTTTAAGCCATAGTATGTGCCACAATAATACTGACCACTTAACTGGTAAGCATGAACCCATATATGTTTGAATCTATCATTAATATCTTGATGTAGCTGATACAATTCCAAGCAGATGTGATCGAGAATGTACCTGATCTACTTAGAGACCAAATGTAGTTTTCCAATCCCTCCTGTGAATGTAAGATATCTATGTGAATATCCCCATATCTCTTCCCTTGAGAATACGTTTCCATATATGAGATGAACCCAATGAAGCAGTAGCTTGAGATGGGTGATTGTGTGGAAAATACTTGGCCCTCATGAACGAGACCCAAAGAGATTGGGATGTTATGAGTTTCTACCATAGTTTCATCGTAAGCGCATCCATAACATCTTGTAGACGTCGTATCCCCAGCCCACCTTCCTCTTTAGGATTAGCCACCTTCGACCATGACACCCATGCTCTTTTATCGCACCCGTTCTTAGAGCCCCATAGAAAGGTTTGAAACATATCTTCAACACGCTTGATAAAACTAGCAGGGGGTTGCAGGCTGCCAAAGTATAGACTGGTATCGACGTAACAACAGACTTAAGAAGAATAAGTCTTCCTCCCATCGACAAAGCTTTATTATGCCAGCCACTGATTTTGTATCTAATCTTAGTCACCAGATCATCGTACATAGCCATTCCTCATACCCGTCGTCATTGGTGATCCTAGATAAGTCATAGGTAGATGGTTTACTATGAACCCAAAGGAGGATTTGATCTTGTCCACTCTCTTCGCTGAAATGTGTTGGGACAGATATATACCCGATTTCTCAACATTTATCTTCTGTCCAGAAACCTTTTCATATTGTCCAACAATTTTCATAATTTTCTGAAGAGGTTTCTTATCTCCTCCTGAAAATAGGAGTACATCATCTGCATATGCCAGATGAGTAATAATAGGACATCTCCTAGGTGAGTAGAACGGAATAATCCTGTGCTATCTCGGAGACGATTCAAATTGCAACTAAGAAGACTTTCCGTACCAATGACGAATAGAAGAGGCGATATAGGATCTCCCTGTCTCAATCCGCACAGGCTTTTGAAAAAACCGAAGCACTTCCGTTTATCAAAGTAGAAAACCATACATTATCCAGTAAGTGAAGGATCATGTTAAGCTATTCATTGCAGAACCCCATCTTTTGGAGGACCTTAATAAGAAAAGCCCAATGAACTCGATCATATGCTTTACTCATGTCAAGTTTCAAAGCTGCATTCCCGCCCCACTGCATATGATGTATCATACTGATCATTTCTTGAGCCAAAACCACATTGTCGATAATCTCTCTTCCTTTAATAAAACCACTCTGTTCAGGGAAATCAGACGAGGAAGGAAAGGAGCTAATCTTCTCGCAATAAGCTTAGAGAAAAGCTTGTTCACAAAATTGCAAAGACATATCGGCCTATTGTCTTTAATAGACTTAGGATCAGTCACCTTAGGAATCGGAAGGAGATGTGTGCTAGTGATAGATCTCGGAAAGGCAAATTCGTCAAAGAATAGATGAACCGCGTCCAGAATGTCCTGCCCTATCACTTCCCAAGCTGCCCTGAAGAACCGCCCAGAAAAGCCATCTGGCCCAGGAGCACTATCTTGATCAAGGCTCTTAAGAGTATCCAACAATTCCTCCATAGTCGGCTTGGCCATAAGGTGTATGTTATCTTCATTGGTAATAGATAATGGCACTGGATCTAAGAAATCAGAATAATAAAGAATAGGAGAGGGGATGAAGATCTTACTATAGAAAACATTAGCCTCTTCTTGAATATCCTGAAGATTGTTGAGAGTACGACCATCCTCCGAAATGAGTCCGTGTATGAGTAATCTGTTCCTTTTAGTCGTAATACAGGAATGAAAGAATTTAGTATTTTTATCACCCTCACAATCCATTTCACTCTTGCTTTCTGTCTCCAGAACGAATCTTCATAGTTAACTCGTTGCTTCAAATATGCTTTGGCCTGCATCCAATCCTCCCTCAAGTCTCGTCTGCCTCAAATGCAAGTTCAGCAGTTAAGGCTTTATCTTCTGCTCTTTTAACCTCCTAAAATATATCCCCAAATGTTCGATGACTACATGCTGATAAAGCTTTCGAATAGCAGATAATCGCATTCCTACCCGTACCAGGCTATTTGTATTGTTAACAGACATCCAGTCTTGTCTCACAATGTTAATGAACTCCTCATGCGTGGTCCAGAAATTTAAAATTTTGAATAATTTCCTACTCGAGTCATATTTACTTTTAATGGTGATTAGGATCGGACAATGATCAGATTCAGTACGACTAAGATGGGAGCAAGTAGTAAAAGGAGCCCAATCATTCCACTCATTATCCAGAAGCCATCTGTCCAACCTAGAACCTTGTCTATGAGGACCTTCAGCACTCTTCACCCTGTATAGTAGATGCCAGAATACGGCATAGTGATCAGCCCTGAACCAAGTTGAAAGTTGAGGAACTCATTGACTCCAAATAGGCAAGCCGGAGGACCTCTAAATTTTTCTTCTGCTGAAGCTATGACATTAAAATCTCCACCAACCATCCAGGGCATTCTAAACTGCGATTGTAGATGTAGTAACCGATCCCAAAGCTCTCTTCTACCTTCCTTTTATTATGTTCATGCACCACTGAAATGAGAGAACGGAATAGTAAACCGATCCTGACATAATAACACTAAGGACCTGATTATGAGAATCCACCTCTCCATAGAGATCTTCTGTCTAGCCATGATCCAGATGTTGCCTTTCCAGTTTGAAACAGATGACTGAGCCCTAGTTTTAGTTGAAAAGAGTACAGCTGTTGCGGGGAAACTTTGGGCTCAATGATTGCCAGTACTATGACTTTGTAAATGCGACACAAAGACTTAAGCCTTTTATAAGTCATTTTGTCAGCTACTCCTCCAACATTCTACATAAGAATATTAAACATTATAGGAGGAAGAGGGTGGGAGAGTTGTTGGACCTTTCGACGACGATTTGGTGTGTCTAGGCTCGCTAGGCAGTACGTAAACTTTTTCTTGCCCCGACTTTTTCTAGAAATAGTAGGCAGCTCTCCTGTTCCGCCATGATCCTCTTCTTCCTCCACTACATCAGCCCATTCCTTCGAAAGCTCTCCTTCCTCTGTGATGGAATGATCAGATAAACCGTCCTCCTCACGATCAGCATCTGCAGTATTAGTTTGTTGATTCTCCTCAGAAGGAATGACCTTCTCTACGTCTCCATCAGCAACAGGGTCCATGTTCACCATCGGAGGCTGTGGACAATCAACTAATGCTATCTGACCTTCAGGTATTAACCTGGGTGTAATGACCGGAGGTGGCCCTTTCCTTTATTAAGAGGATCTATGGAGGGACCCACCACTTTTGAAGGTTCAGTTGGGAGCTGCTTCTCTTTCTGTACTTTACAGTCCTCCTTAGTGTGACCTTGATGAAAGCATGCGGAACATTATTTAGAAATATTCTCGTATTCTATAGGCTGAGTGTATGTTCGTCCTTGGGGCAAGCATATACGAACCACTTTAGGCAGATGTTTACTAGCATCTACTTCTATGAAAACTCTAGCCATACTTGGACGAGTAAGCTCCTCCGTAGCCTTATCAAGGCGCAATGGAGTATGCCAAGGGCAATGGAGAACAATGCATTTTTAGTAAAAATCTGAATTAGAAGACCAGGTATAGACACCCAAACAGGAGATAAAGGAGATTCCCGAGAAGCAGTGAAATCTTTAGTCCATCTAAAAATTCTCATCGGAGCTCGAACAACATACCACATTTCGCGTGAGCAGAGCCGGAAAGTCCACCTCCAGAGATGGACGAATCAGCACATGTTTTGAGTCGATAAGACCCACCTTGATAGAGCCATTAAATTTGAACACCTTAAAAGCATTACGGATCGCATCGATGGATGGCCTTTGATGAGAAAATTTACCAATTAAAGCAAACCTGAACGGATCTGAAAGGATCTGTTCTTCTTCCTCAGAGAATGATCACAGGGACTCCTTTAGAAAACGTAGGAGATCTAATGGCAATCGATGGTGGTTGAAGCGTAGAGCCGCCCGCCACCACCGACGCAAACGTCGGGTTCGGCATCGCGACCATGAGTACAAGTGGCCAAGTGGCCCACTAGTACTAGGAAGACGCCGGCCCGGCCTAGGCCTAACCGTAATCCAGGTGGAGGAAGAGCAATATATATATATATATTTTTCAATAATATATATATATTATATATATATATATATATATATATTCTAGTTACTAATATTAGGTAATGAGGATCATATACTTCATAAGTCATGTAATACTATGCAATATTATCCTGATATCTAATTAGTTATTACTTGACCTTAACTCCTCACTACCTTCTACATTGATACGCACCTTTCCTCAAGTATCCATGTACCATATTGGTACACCTACTCGATCTTCTAACCTAACCCATGCCCTACAGCTACTAATACCCTCATTCCTAGATAGGTACTTGCACAGACAGGGAAAAAGGAAAGAGTTTTCATACAGCCAACAACACACAGGTGTGCCAAAACTTACACAACTCAACACTCATAAGATTTCATCACCCAAGGAGGGACTGAAACATTAACTCAAGTGCGGGACTAACCAATAGGCAATGACTGAACAAGGGCTAAGGTAATCTCCTCATTACCTATAACTAATACAAAACTAATCCTTTGATACACTGCTAACCCATCCTCTATAATTTACTGATACAAACTATATAGCCCCCAACTCTCAATCAACTTCTACTCAAGAGCACATGACCTATCCATGGGTTGCCTATAGCCTCAAAGGCCACTGCTGCCAACTGACACTGAGTATCATACCACTCACTCTCTAATATATATATATTTCTTATACATACTCGAAGGCTATAAACACCACAATATAGGCACATGACACACACTCCCTACTGACTAATATTAAAATCTGTGACTGAACTATGACTCAAGGGTCTGCACCTAAGTGCAATAACTGAACAAGGAATGGACATGATATTAAGGATATGCAGGACACATGGATGAAACCAATGCACTAACTCGAACTCTTCCCATTCCTGCTATTGCCACAGCTACCTAATCCCTTCATCTCATCTCTGTCCTATAGTTAACTAACACTGTATGTATAGATACACTCACACCCCTTCACAAGATACCACTTTCTCAAAACCTATACAATGAATATTAGAGCCCCCTCCTCCTATATGATCTCCTACTAAAGACCATCTATTCACAATTGTTACTAATGCTCAAGATTGAACTAAATGAAATAGTAGGACAGTCTTAACATGGCTGGTTCTAAAAGAGGTATGGACAGAATATTAAGGGATTGGATGATGTAACTAGGACTCTCATGAATTAGGTCTGAACCAATTAGATATCCATGGACAGAACCAAGGACAGGACACATCTATACTGTGGGCTGAACTCTCAAAGAGGCAGGACAATACTCTAAGTGGATAGAACTTTAGATACAAAGCCCCCTCCCCTTAACTCTCATTACCAAATACTCCAACTCACCACTGCCTATGCTACTGCTACCGAACATTCTATATAAAAATATATGCTGATACTATTACTCATTTACTGATACAATGAATGAGTGAACTGAATGTTAGAGGAAAAATGGATTACCTAATTATACAAGGCTTATTATATAAAACTAATCAAATATAAAGAAATTGGGCTGAACTCTTAGTTCAAAGAGTAAACTTGAGCTCAAGGGACTGAACGAAATCAATCATGGCAGGGACATCGAATGTTAGGGAATGAACTAAAGTAGACAACAGAGGACATGTGTTCCCGGGCTTACAAATCAGAGGGGAACTGGACAGTGGTAAAGCAGTGTCTAATGTGATAGGGTCTAACCCAGGTTTAGGAATCTGAACCAATCAATTTTAAGCAGTGAATCAGACATCCTTCCTTAGGATATGACCCGATCCTAAAGTAAAATCTGAATCTGGGCAGAACATATGATCATTAATGACTGAACTATAGGAAGGTTAATGTCATTATACATCAACTAAAGAAGTTAACATAGCAGGATTATGAAGTAAAAAAAAATGGGCAAAACCTAAACTAATGAATTTAACAAGATACCAAGTTAGCATCCCCATGTAGGGCTTAGCCCATACAGGTACAGGAATCCCCCTATCTTGCATTCATATGGAATCTGAAACACCACCTTAGTCTAACTAACATGGACTGTATATCTAAGAATTCACATACTGCACAGATGCAATAGAAAGACATAAGTATGGGCAGGGCATCAGAGCAAGGAACTAATTATGAATGAGTAGCAGACAACTATTGGGCTGAACAAGTTGCAAAGGAATTAATTGAATATGGGTAATAACTAAGGTATGGGAAAACATCACAATGAAAGGCAGGGCAGATACTTAAAGAAACTAGACATGAGGATGACATCCTATTAAAGACTGAATCAAAATCTAGGGTGGACAGTAATGCAAAGGTGATTGAACCATCTCCTAAACCTGACACTAAAAATCTGAACATCAAAATCCAAATAGGCATGACAATATCTCAAGTGGTGAACGAACTGAATGTTCTAGGACAGAACATTGATGGAAGCAAAGGACAAAATCCAAGCTAAACAGTGAGCTAAAACCATATACCAAAGTCCCCAATTCCTATTTAACCTATCAAATCTATTCTATATCACTAGACAACCACAGTATAGTTAAAACATAGCAAATCAAACCCATAACAACATGTAAAACTGAAATTTAAATATTAAAAGTCCTAAGAGTCATTTCGTCGAACACTTGGTGTGCGTATTCGATACTCTTGTGATACGCACTCCAAATGGATCCGAACTTGACCCAAATCATTTCTAATGCAAAGGGGACCCTAAATGAATGCATCTACACTAATGAATGGAAATTAGAGGGTTTAGAGGGCTCTTACCAATTAGGAGTTAGATTCCTAATGAACAAAACTTTAGATCTAATCTCCACCAAGCTCCAATGGTCAAATTGCTCCAAATGCCCCCAAGCTAGCCAATGGAGGATTCCTCTCTTCAAAGGAAGAGTTTGCAATAGGTTTGAGGGAATTTGGACTCAATTTGGGGATGAACACAAATTAGGGTTAGGGTTTGTAATAAAGGAAAAGAAGGAGGAAATGTATGCTATTAATAGCAAGGGGAGGCTTGTTGTGGCCGGCCATGGGTGTTTACTAGGGTTTGGTGTAGGTGCAAATGCCTAAAGACCCCTTTCTATTTGTCATGACAAGCCCCTTTGGTAAAGGCCCAAACTAACTTATTGTTTTTAAGTCAAAAATATGTCCTAAATGGTTTCTAGTTAGCTTAAGTCTAACTAACAAATAAAAAATAAATTTAAGGTTTCTCTAATCTCACTAACTAGGTTTTCTTGGTCATGACTAACATCTAATCAATATGGTTCTAAGGTTCTAAAATAATGACACTAACACAATATATTAATTAATAATATCTAAAATAATCAAAAAAATTATAAATTACCAAAATACCCTTACTCTAGAATGTGGTTGTGAAATAAAATAATGAGGTTCTTCACATCAAACAAAGGAAAGAAGCATTAATCATTATGATCATCATCATGGATGCCCCATATGGTTTGTTGTCCATTTTTTAAAATATTGAACACAATCAAGCTGAAAGCAAGAAAAGTGCTGCATACACAGTTTACAAAAACTTAAAGCCAATAACAATGAACGAAAGAACTACAGAGATTCATCTAGATCAATGTTATAAGGAAGCAAACAAAAATTTGGATTTTCTTTTTGATACATGGTAACTCAATCCAATATAATTCAGATATCATGTGATTTTGTAACTTACTTTTCTAGCCTTTGAAGCTCATCTTGTGATGTAGTATCTTACTTTTACAACCTTTGAGACCTATATCCTTAAAGCATTAAACACAATGTAGCTCTAACATATTTCACCAACATGTATCTTGCTTTCTTTCATAATTTTAGGTTGCAGAACAAGTGTTTCACAGTCAGAACATACCTGCTCCAGAGAATCCAGAAATGCCTATGATGAATCTTATCAAATAAACTATAAGGAAAAATGGCTGAAGCTGCCAAGTAAATGCATAAGTATGAGTTGTAACTACCACTTTTCTAGAATAAGGTATTTTATTAATTGTAAAATTGTTATTATTTTTAAATCATTTAGTTTAATAATTAGTGAATTTTTGATTATTTTAATATTATTTTAATTGATGTATTGTTAGGGTGTAAACGGACCGGATGGATCCGGACAGTCCAGTGTTTTAGCTCGAACCGAAAATAAAATCGAACAACATGAATCCGGCTCGGTTAAATTCGGACCAAAAAAATTGTGTTCAGATCCGTCCGATTATTTTGGATTAGGTTCGTGTCCGACCCAAAATTAAGATGGGACGGAGACGACCTTGCCATCGTGGATCTTGATGCCAACAATCAAATCCGAGGCAGCATATGGCGGAGGTCATGGAGGAGCCGAACGAAGAGAAGACGAAGCGACGTGCGGTAGAAGACACTGGGCAGAGAGAAGTTGCAGGTGAAAAAGAGGAAGGAAGAGGAGGAGCCGAAGATGATGTGTCTCTTTCTCTTACTTCCTCTTTTGTTTGGAATGAAGTCCGAAAGAACTTTAAAAAAAAGTTGTTCTCCATGAGAGAGAAGAGAGAAGGGGGATGGGGACCGGGGACCGAGGAGTCAAGGGGAGGGTGGGGAACTGTCACGCCCCAGAACCAGAATATTGGAGAGCGGGGTAATGACTCAGCCAGCTACGTATTACGGGTAGATGAATACCGTATAATACGATCAATGCTGTCTAACCTGACGAGGGGGTGCATACTACATGAAAGTCTTACTATGGTCACTTCACATCTATTGTCTCAATCATTTAAACAAGAAACAGTAATAAAGAACATGTAAGATAAAGCAGTAAGGCGTCCCAAACGCTTAAATCAAAATGTTCTTGATATCTGGCTTTACAAAACATAGCCAGAAGATGTGGCAAGTATACACAATTGTTAGCAGCTGCAGTCTGACTTTGTTACAATTATGTAAAGGTAAGTACAAGACAATCCGACTAACATGTCGGTGCCAAACGGCTAAGTATAAAGTAAAACAAAACGAGTGGAGTAAGGAACCCACTCGAGTCCTCCTGCGATCATTCCTCTAGTATTGACCATCTTGGAGGTGGAAGTAAGCTGAGTCCTCGAGAACCGGCTCTAAATCTGGCCATGCAAAACCAGAGAGGTTAGACCTCTAATAGCAAGTACCACAAGAAGCACGATATGAAGGATTAAACCAGTAAGTAAGAGAATATAATAATAGATCTCTGCTTTCTACTAGGATTCACATAATACGATACTTCGAACCAACCTCCCAACCAAACAAGGACAGAAGTTGGCCCGTCGTGTCCTGACATTCTGATCGTCTCAGTTAGGCAACAGAGTAGGTATAGTACACAAAAAAAATTATCTTGAACGGCCAATCAACTCCTACGGCTTGCTAATGTGAGTCCCAAGTTATCATGATATTATGCAATAAGATTCCTCAGTTCTTACTATGTGCGAGCAAGGCTAGTCTATCCAGTCAATCAATTGCGCCAATCATGAATTAGGCGAGTCCCAGCGGGACGCCCGTCATCAATATACAATATATAATAATAATATAAATACCGCTCCCTGCCCGTGTGGCAGGTTTACAGTATCTATGGAACCAGCCGGCCTGTCGGGTACTAATAGTCCCGAAGAGGGCTGCCATGTAAGAACTCGGGAATCCATTCTCTCCATGCCATCATTATTTTTTTGACTTAATAGTCTCTACGTTGAATGAAGTTCCATACCGTGGATCATGGTCATTCAGAATGAGTACTTCGTACAAAGTACGATATGCCTGACTCTACAACGATACCCGTGCGGTTAGGTTGTAGGTCTTATATAGCGTAATACAACAATTAAAACTAACCACGAATAATCATGCCTTGACCATAAAGTACACATGCTGCTCTGTAGAGAAATAAATAAATTGAAGCCTGCACATGCCTGTATGTCAATATTCGATCGGCTAATCGATTACAATAGTTCATAACATGAACGTGTCTCATTCATTCAATTCAATAAGACGACTAGCCAGTCTCTTAGTTCCAACTTAGGAACGCATGATCAATTTTAGTCAAGATAACTATCATCATCAATGGTGACAAGGCATGAAAGTCAATTAGCATTAAATGGGGTCGAGTCTATAATTCTCAGGGTTAAGTTCCAGCCTTACTGGGTATCCATAAACCAGTCAAGACACAAGGCACGTTCTACACAACCATATGTATCAAAATATTAACATGCTAAGATTATCGAGTTCATAAAAAGGCGTAAGGATATAATAGGAGAATTATCATGCCACCATTAAATGAATAAATTATAGAACAAATAGAAACACCCAGGTCAGGAAGTCACGCCAACAAGTCTATGCTAAGGCCAACAAGTCACGCCAACAAGTCTATGCTAAGGCCAACAAGTCACGCCAACAATCTAGTAGGATGAGCGTATAAAGTGATCACGCTGGTACGCACAGCGTAAGCGTAAGAGTAACTCACGCACGCACACGTGAGCGTGGAAAGTAACTCACGCATGCACAGCGTGAGCATGGAAAGTAACTCACGCACGTACGCATGCAAAGACGTGTACGTAACTCAAATGTCAGCTTAACACGTAAAGACGTGAGCGTGACTAAAAATTCACGTACGCACGTAAAGACGTGAGCGTGACTAAAAATTCACGCACGCACGTAAAGACGTGAGCGTGACTAAAAATTCACGCACGCACGAAAGACGTGAGCGTGACTAAAAATTCACGCACGCACGTAAAGACGTGAGCGTGACTGAACCTTCGTTCCAAGCCAGAAATGAAGTTCCCATGGTTCAGAATGGTAGAAGGAGAAGCTCTACAACATGAACTATCTATTCCGAAAGCACGCCAGTTTGGTGGATCAAAACCCATGGTCAACCGAGAATGCAACAACTTAGATCTAGAAGAAACAAGCCAAAGAAATCAAAAATGCTAAGTACTAAACTCTCTTAGGATCATGAGAGGAAGACAAATGATCCATAAAAATGGGTGAAGGGGAAGCAAGATGTACTTGCCTACTGCTGGTAGGTGGAGAGAGTGGTGAGGAAGAAGAAGAAGTAATGGTGAAGGAGAGTTATGAGGAGAGAGAAGGGGATGGGGGCTTTAAATAGAAAGGGTGGTGGTAGGTGGGGGTTCGGTTCATGTGAACCACCAATAAACCCAACCAAGCCGAACCCAAAGCAAAACTAAAGCAGAGAATAACAGCAGAAAGTAAAATACTAATTAATTAACATAAATTAAAGGAATTTAATTACAGGATAATACATGATAAATACTAAATAAATATATATGAGTTGTACATGTATAAAATACGCATTCTGGGAACGGGGAGTACATCTACCCACCTTAGAAAAATTCCGACCTCGAATTTCAAATCCAAGCAGGTAGAAATCAGCTAAACTAATACAAGCAATTCTAGTGAGCAAGCAATCATTTTTACCATATCAAAAGCAAGTGCTATATATGTAAATTCATCAATCCACGATATCAAGTAGCTCTACCCATAAGGTGATAAGCTAAAGAATCAGGACAATCAAGGTATACAGAAAGAGATATACTTGTGAGTCAAACAGGTGTGGATACCGTGATCGGATATCATCCTCACGTTCCCACGTTGACTCTCCTAAGGAGTGATGACCCCAAGCAACACAGACAAGACTAATTGTTCGGTTCTTAAGTATCTTCTCTCTTCGGTCCAAAATGGACACAGGCTGTTCCTCGTAAGACAGGTTGGTACCAACAACCAGCTCAGAATGATCGAGGATATGGCTTGGGTCCGATACATACCTACGTAATTGAGATACATGAAACACGTCATGCACCTCTCGTAACGAAGATGGGAGAGATAAACGATAAGCAACATCGCCCATCCGATCAAGGATAACAAATGGGCCCACGTACCGCGGACTCAATTTCCCGAACGCCAAATCTAATGACCCCATAAGTAGGTAGATCCAAGAATACGTGGTCCCAACAGAGAACTCTAACGGCCTACGATGCTGGTCCGCCCAATGACGATGCCGGTCCTGCGCAACTCGAAGTCGCTCTCTAATTCCCTTAACTACTTCAACCGTCTGAATAATCATTTCTGGGCCTAACATCTTCCTCTCTCCGATATCATCCCATGCAAGCGGCGACCTGCACTTCTTACCATATAGTGCTTTGAATGGCGCCATTTGGATACTGGCTTGATAACTATTGTTTATGAGAACTCGACTAAGTGCAGGTGACTCTCCTAAGACCCTCCAAAATCTAGAGTGCAAGCTCGTAACATATCTTCTAAAGTCTGAATCGTTCTTTCTGATTGCCCATCCGTCTGCGGATGGTAAGCCATGCTAAATCTTAACTTGGTACCCAGACTATGATGTAAGCTCTTCCAGAAATATGTAAAGCGGGTATCTCGATCCGACACAATACTGACAGGGACTCCATGCTGCCTGACTATCTGTTGCATATACAACTCTGCTAACTTTTCTGTAGATTCCCTACTCTGAAAGGAAGAAAGTGTGCTACCTTTGTAAGTCGGTCCACTATTACCCAAATAGCGTCCTTACCACTTGGTGATCTCGGTAAACCGGTCACAAAGTCTATTGTAATATGCTCCTATTTCCATTCCGATAGGAAGCGGTTGTAATAACCCAGCGGCCTCTGCTGTTCTGCCTTCACTTGCTGATACCAAGCAACGGAAACAAATCTAGCTATCTCCCTCTTCATCCCGTTCCACCAGAAATGCTGCTTGATATCTTGGTACATCTTGGTCCCTCCAGGGTGAATAGAATACTGAGAACTGTGAGCTTCTTCCATAACCTCCTATCTGATATCTCCACTAGGCACACATAGACGTGATCCAAACCTAAGTGTACCATCCTCATGAATTCTCATCTCTTCTGAGTCTGACTCACATTCTGCCCTAAGCTTCTGAATCCTTGGTCTTGTGCCTGAGCTACCTTGATCCTGCTACCAAGTCGGATTGAACTTGCAGACTTGTTAGAACTCCTACATCACTAGGAAGTATAACTTCGATGCCCATCTCCTGAAGGTCTTCTAAGATATGCCTCTGTGTTGTCAACTAAATGTGCCGCCTCTCCTGCTGAGAGCGTCTGCTACTATATTAGCCTTGCCTGGATGATACTGAAGCTCTACGTCATAATCCTTGATCAACTCCAGCCATCTTCTCTGCCTCATGTTTAGTTCCTTCTCAGTAAAGATGTACTTCAGACTTTTATGGTCTGTGTACATGTCCACTCGGTCACCATATAAGTAATACCTCCATAGCTTCAGAGCAAACACTACTACCGCTAACTCCAAATCATGAGTTGGGTAATTCTTCTCGTGGTCCCGAAGCTGCCTAGATGCATATGCTATCACCTTTCCATATTGCATAAGGACATCCAAGTCCTTTACCTGACGCATCACAATATACTGTAAAACCTCGGGTCCAACTGGCAATATAAGAATAGGTGCTGATATCAACTTCTGCTTCAAAGTCTCGAATGATGCCTGACATTCTGCCAACCAAACGAATGGTACATCCTTCCGGGTCAAGCGGGTCATGGGTGCTGAAAGCCTTGCAATGTCTGACACAAACCTTCTGTAATATCCTGCCAATCACAAGAAACTCCGCACATCTGCTACGGTCTTGGGTACTGGCCAACTTTCTACTGCTTCTATCTTCTTGGGATCTACTGCTACTGCTACTCCAGCTCCTGATATGATGTGACCCAAAAATGGAATGTGATCCGACCAAAACTCACACTTGTGAGCTTGGCATACAACTGGTTCTCTCTCAGAACCTGTAACACTTTCCTGAGGTAGTTTCATGCTCCTCTTCACTAGCAGAGTATACGAGTATGTCGTCAAGAAACACACGACAAACTGGTCTAAGTATGGCATAAAGATACGATTCATCAAATCCATGAATATTGCTGGAGCATTGGTCAAACCAAACGGCATTACTAAGAATTCATAATGCCCATACTTCGACCTGAATACTGTCTTGGAAATCTTCCTTCCGAACCCTCACCTGATGGTACCCTGAACGAAGATCTATCTTGGAGAAAACTCTAGCTTTGCTCAACTGATCAAATAAGTCGTCGATCCTGGGTAATGGGTACTTGTTCTTCACTGTTGCCGCGTTAAGCTTCCTGTAGTCAATGCACAATCTGGATGACCCATCCTTTTCCTACAAGTACTACTGGTGCTGCCCACGGCGATATGCTAGCTTGGATAAACTTCTTCTCCTTCAGTTCCTCTATGTGCTGATATACCTTGGCCTGCTCTGAATCTGCCATTCTGTAAACTCGATCTGATATCGGTTTAGTTCCAGGTACCAATTCTATACTGAACTCAATATCTCTAACCGGTGGTAGACCTGGGAGTTCTTCAGGAAATACGTCTAGAAACTCTTCAACTACCTTCGGAACCTGAACTTCTTCCATTGCCGCTACTACTCCTCTCTTGCTCTGTGGAGTTGCCCCTGATCTGACTAAGGTGAACCGCTTCATGCCTGGAATATCAAAAGACACACTCCCTCTACGACAATCTATTATCGCATGACTGTCTTTCAACCAGTCCATGCCTAAGATAACGTTAAAATTTCCAACCGGAAATTCTATCAACCGGGCGGGTAAGGAATGCCCGCAAACTACAATGCTACATGCTAAAATAACTCTACTAACTCCTACGAGCCCATTACCAGTGAGTATATTCAACCTCCCTGGCAATGCCTCGAACTCCATTCCTAGTCGTGCCGCAAATTGTGCAGATATAAATGAATGGGATGCTCTTGAATCAAACAATGCTACTACGGGATAGGAGGCGACGAGAATGTTACCTGCCACAACATCTTCCGATGCCAATGCCTCCTCCAAGGACAGAGTGAATGCTTGCCCTCGACCTCCTTGCTGATTTCCATGCTGCGGCCTAGCCTGATGTTGTTGCTGGCCCCTTCCTTGATGCTGGGGTGGTCTATGCTGGTGTTGCTGCATCGGCGACCCCTGCTGCTGAAACATCTGAGCCTGCGGCATTAACGGACGCTGTGCCAACGACCTTACTGCCACGCTGGTCTTTGATACTGGCCTGCCCCTGGTGCTGGCAGAGCAGGAAACTGTTGTCCTGGTCCTCCTGACCTCGAATTCATGGGACACGTGGTAACCCGATGGTCTGGATTTCCATATATCAGAAACAGTCCATTCAATGTCCGACACACATCTCTAGTATGTCCTACCTTCCCACAATAAGTACAGCCCGCCGGGGGTTGCTGGTTCTTCCTCTGTTGCTGTTGCTGTTGTCTTGGTGGTGCTGGTCCTCGTATCGCCACATCGTGATACGAATGCCAGTGGATGGTGCTGTTGTTAGGGGCGCTGCTCCCTCTCCTTCTTCAACCTGACTGTGGGATCTTTTGACCCCAGTCCTTACCGCAAGCCTCTGAATGGTGATCTCATGCCTTCGAGTTGCCGTCAATACTTCGTCAAAAGTTTGGTAATTGTGCCCCTCTATCAATTACAAGAGTTCAAGATGAAACCCTTGCTGAAACCTCATGGCCCTCTGGCTCTCTGTTGCTACCATCTCTGGGGCGAATCTACTCAATCTGCAGAACTCTGCTGCATAAGCATCTACAGTCTTGCCGGCCTGCATGAGGTTAATAAACTTCTGTTGTAGCTCAAACTGTGCCATAACTCCATAGTACTTGGTCTTGAATCTTATAGTAAATCGTTCCAAGCCACAGGACTCTGATGCCCACTTCTCTGATTCCACCAATCACGTGCGAGATCCTGAAGTAACAACTTCACTAGATCCATACGTTCTTCCGCCGGTACCTTAGCTGCTGTCAGAATAGCCTCAATATCCTTAAGCCATGCATCTGCTGAAATGGATCCTCCGTGCCCTCGAAACGGCAGGGGTTGTACTTGCAAAACCTGGCTGATGCTCCTGAATCAATCCTCATTCCTCTTTTCAAAGCCGTCTGCCAGCCTTGGTTGAGCAACACATTCTGCTCTTGTAGCTGAGTGTGCATGCGTTGCTGGGCCAACATCTGATGTTGCTGAGTAGCCATCATTCCTCTCATGATCTCCAGAAGGGCTGGTGTGTCCACTTGGGTAGGTGGAACTATGGATGGTATTGGAACTTCGGATACTGCGGTTCAGCTGCTGGTTCTACTATCACTTCTTCTTGGATAGTCTCCTGAGGTGAGACTGGCCCTTGTTGCTGACCAACCTGGTCATGTTGCCCATGTTGCCCATGTTGTTGTCCAGCTCTGACCGATGCGGACGAAGTGCCCCTAAGAAAAGGGACAAGAGAACAATCAAACAACCGGACATGAAGGATCAATGAAGTCAAAGGATACCGGAATGTCAAGCAAGGGTTGAGAATATCGAATCATGAGATCAAGGGGAACACGTGTGATTAGACATCCTATAAATCAAAACACCCACAAGTCTGAAATCAGACCTGCATGGGCCACCACTAAAACCTTGTCACGCCCCAGAACCAGAATACTGGAGAGCAGGGGAATGACTCAGCCAGCTACGTATTACGGGTAGATGAATACCGTATAATACGATCAATGCTGTCTAACCAGACGAGGGGGTGCATACTACATGAAAGTCTTACTATGGTCACTTCACATCTATTGTCTCAATCATTCAAACAAGAAACAGTAATAGAGAACATGTAAGATAAAGCAGTAAGGCGTCCCAAACGCTTAAATCAAAATATTCTTGATATCTGGCTTTACAAAACATAGCCAGAAGATGTGGCAAGTATACACAATTGTTAGCAGCTGCAGTCTGACTTAGTTACAATTTATAAAGGTAAGTACAAGATAATCCGACTAACATGTCGGTGCCAAACGGCTAAGTATAAAGTAAATAACAAAACGAGCGGTGGAGTAAGGAACCCACTCGAGTCCTCCTGCGATCATTCCTCTTGTATTGACCATCTTGGAGGTGGAAGTAAGCTGAGTCCTCGGGAACCGGCTCTAAATCTGGCCATGCAAACCAGAGAGGTTAGACCTCTAATAGCAAGTACCACAAGAAGCACGATATGAAGGATTAAACTAGTAAGTAAGATATATAATAGATCTCTGCTTTCTACTAGGATTCACATAACATCACGATACACTTCGAACCAACCTCCCAACCAAACAAGGACAGAAGTTGCCCGTCGTGTCCTGACATTCTGATCGTCTCAATTAGGCAACAGAGTAGGTACAGTACATAAACAAATCATCTTGAACGGCAATCAATTCCTACGGCTTGCTAATGTGAGTCCCAAGTTATCCTGATATTATACAATGAAGATTCCTCAGTTCTTACTATGTGCGAGGAAGGCTATCCAGTCAATCAATTGCATCATCATGAATTAGACGAGTCCCAGCGGGACTCCCGTCATCAATATACAATATACAATAATAATATAAGCAGATACCGCTCCCTGCCCGTGTGGCAGGTTTACAGTATCTGTGGGAACCAGCCGGCCTGTCGGATACTAATAGTCCCGAAGAGGGCTGCCATGTAAGAACTCGGAATCCATTCTCTCCATGCCATCATTATTTTATTTGACTTAATAGTCTCTACGTTGAATGAAGTTCCATGCCGTGGATCATGGTCATTCAGAATGAGTACTTCCGTACAAAGTACGATATGCCTGACTCTACAACGATACCCGTACGGTTAGGTTGTAGGTCTTACATAGCGTAATGCAACAATTAAAACTAACCACGGAATAATCATGCCTTGACCATAAAGTACACTGCTGCTCTGTAGAAAAATAAATAAATTGAAGCCTGCACATGCCTGTATGTCAATATTCGGGATCGGCTAATCGATTACAATAGTTCATAACATGAACGTGTCTCATTCATTCAATTCAATAAGACGACTAGCCAGCCTCTTAGTTCCAACTTAGGAACGCATGATCAATTTTAGTCAAGATAACCATCATCATCAATGGTGACAAGGCATGAAAGTCAATTAGCATTAAATGGGGTCGAGTCTATAATTCTCAGGGTTAAGTTCCAACCTTACTGGGTATCCATAAACCAGTCAAGACACAAGCAGTTCTACACAACCATATGTATCAAAAATATTAACATGCTAAGATTATCGAGTTCATAAAAGGCGTAAGGATATAATAGGAGAATTATCATGCCACCATTAAATGAATAAATTATAGAACAAATAGAAACACCCAGGTCAGGAAGTCACGCCAACAAGTCTATGCTAAGGCCAACAAGTCACGCCAACAAGTCTATGCTAAGGCCAACAAGTCACGCCAACAAGTCTAGTAGGAGTGAGCGTATAAAGTGATTCACGGTAGTACGCACAGTGTGAGCGTGAAGAGTAACTCACGCACGCACGGTGAGCGTGAAAAGTAACTCACGCACGTACAGCGTGAGCGTGGAAAGTAACTCACGCACGCACGCACGCAAAGACGTGTGCGTAACTCAAATGTCACGCTTAACACGTAAAGACGTGAACGTGACAAAAAATTCACGTATACACGTAAAGACGTGAGCGTGACTAAAAATTCACGCACGCACGTAAAGACGTGAGTGTGACTAAAAATTCATGCACGCACGTAAAGACGTGAGCGTGACTAAAAATTCACGCACGCACGTAAAGACGTGAGCGTGACTAAAAATTCACGCACGCACGTAAAGACGTGAGTGTGACTAAAAATTTACGCACGCACGTAAAGACGTGAGCGTGACTGAACCTTCGTTCCAAGCCAGAAATGAAGTTCCCATTGTTCAGAATGGTGTAGAAGGAGAAGCTCTACAACATGAACTATCTATTCCGAAAGCACGCCAGTTTGGTGGATCAAAACCCATGGTCAACCGAGAATGCAACAACTTAGATCTAGAAGAAACAAACAAAGAAATCAAAAATGCTAAGTACTAAACTCTCTTAGGATCATGAGGGAAGATAAATGATCCATAAAAATGGGTAAAGGGGAAGCAAGATGTACTTGCCTACTGCTGGTAGGTGGAGAGAGTGGTGAGGAAGAAGAAGAAGTAATGGTGAAGGAGAGTTATGAGGAGAGAGAAGGGGATGGGGGCTTTAAATAGAAAGGGTGGTGGTAGGTGGGGTTCGATTCATGTGAACCACCAATAAACCCAACCAAGCCGAACCCAAAGCAAAACTAAAGCAGATAACAGCAGAAAATAAAATACAGATAATTAAAACATGAAATTAAATGAATTTAATTACAGGATAATACATGATAAATACTAAATAAATATATATGAGTTGTACATGTATAAAATATGCATTCTGGGAACGGGGAGTGACAGGAACCGAAGAGTCAAGCTTTCAATGGAGGCTAGAAGAGGGCCTTACCTCCCTACACGTGTCGGTAGATTAATGTTATGACTCTTTCCATATGCTCATGAGTCCCACATGATGGTGGTGGTGTTGAGTGGCCTGTCAAGAACCCATGAACGCATGCCATGTATTAAAAAATCATTTGAAATGTTTATGTGTTTCAAAAACTTAGTCTGGTGCCAACATGTTTAGGAGTTTTCGGACCTGACGGACCGGACATGCATATGATCAAACCCGAGTCCGAATTCTAAACGGACAAAAAAATATTCAAGTTCTATTCATTAATTAGATCGAACGGTCCACGGTCGAACCATTTATCGAGTCGGACTCGTATGGACAACGGACTGTCCTGTCCATTTTACAGCCCTATGTATTGTGATTTCGTCTTTTGTTAGTGAAATCCTAGAACTAATTTGACTAGAGGCTAACCATGAATCCTTGAGACTTAGATTAGTTAGTTGGGTTGTAATTTGTCTAGAATGGCTAGAAAAGATTAGAGTTTTAATTATTTAATAAGCCATTTTGGACGTTTAGCTAAAAGAGCTAGTTTTATAACCTAGAAAGGAGGTATTGGGCCTTGCAAGCAACCAAACCCTAGCCCACACCTGGCTGGCCAAATACAGTAGCCCCACCCCTATATATTATTATCTACATGAATCCCTAGTCTCCCTCTCATCGCAAAACCCTAAACCTAATTGAGTTCTTCTTTAAAAGTTGCCATCTTCTCCAATTCTCATCCAAATTAGACCAAACAAATTGCATTATGATCCTTGGAGGAGGAGAACTTGATGGAGGCTAGCTAGCAAGAAATTGAAGGCATTTGACCATATGATTTGGGTGTCGAGGCATTTTGGAGACTTTTGCATTGAGATTCCAACTCTCAATAGGTAAATGCTTCTAAACTCTTTTAAATTCTGATTTTTCTTCATAGAAGCATGCATTTAGGTACCCTAGACCTTTAGATGCAGTTTGATAAGATTTTGTGTCCGTTTGATATATGTATCGGATGGGTGTCGGTGTATGTTAACATGCGCTTGATAAAATGCCTCTTCGAAATAAAGTTGTTATTTTTCAAAACTAATTTCATATACTTCTAGCCCTATATGAGGGGATTCCAAAACATTTTTTTATTTTCTGACACTATTTTCGTGTCCAAACAGGACACGGGGACGTAGCACGAGGTCCCGTGTACGAAGATATCGCACCTGAGTGTCATAACTCCATGGATACAACACAGATTGGCA
>JANAVB010017399.1:3202312-3348946 GCA_029216955.1 Iris pallida
CGACAGAGATGCCTCCTCGAACAGAGAAGTCATCCCCTACAACCCACCAAACTTATCCCTTTCCAACCAGTTCGACGCCCTTGCTTCAGAACCCTGCGACTCATCCCAGAAGATAGCCTTCCCAGCAGACTCAGTCATGGCCCCCGGTACGAACTATGCGGACCTAACCGACTCCCACCCAGAGGAAGCTGAAGAAATATTCCAGGAACTTCCGAATGCCACAGATCACCAAGCCTCCCTCGACATCAACGCCATAGACGCCTTTGCTATTCTAGGGCCTGAGCAGGCCCTTAGGGGTATTCAGGTCCTTGTAGCTGGATTCCCCCTCCAGGTGAAAGGCGACCAGATTGGCATCACCGATGACTCCCTTCTTACCACTCTGGAGAAAGCCGCGATGGACTCCGATAAAAACGGATGCACCCACCGAAGCTACCCTATAAAACCGTCCCGAGGAATCCATCTTTGGCTCATCCACTCAGACGGTAGGGGAAGCATCCACCACTATTGAGAAATCTCATAAGAAAGGGGCCGCAAAGTCCCCGACCATGCACACCAGGTCCGCAGTAAGCGGACCAACCCCCTCCCCCCCCAAGCTCTATTAATGCTGAACATTCTCTCCTGGAATGTCCGCGGTCTGGCAAAAAAATCTACTATGAGAAGAATCACCAGCCTTAAGAAGGCCCATAAGATCGACATCTTAATCATCCTTGAACCCAAAATCTCTCCCAAAAGACTTAAATCCATTCAACTGCATCTTGGTTTTCACTCGGCCATTGCAGGAAGACACGACATTTGGATCCTCTGCTCTAAGGACATCACCATCGGGGTCGTCCATGAATCCAGGCAAGCCCTTTCTTGCTGGGTGGAACACCCTTTGATCCCCAATCGCGCCATCCTCTCTGTGGTTTACGGCAGCTGTGACATCACGGATCGCAAATACCTATGGAACGACCTTTTGGACATCTACCATCACCACATTAACCTCTCGTAGATTTGCATCGGGGACTTCAACGCCATCACTTACAGAGAAGAAAAGATTGGCGGTCGCCCTCCCCCCATTCCGCCATGCTAGACTTCAACAACTTCATTTTCAACTCTCACCTTACATCCCTTCCGTTCACCGGCAACGCATTCACCTGGTGCAATATGCAGGAAGGCGACCGTAGGCAATACTCCCGCATCGACAGGGCCTTAACGAACGTCCACTGGCTAGGTATGGGGACTACCACCAAGCTTTCTCACCTTAATGCCACCAAATCCGACCACACCCCCCTCTAGTTGGCATAAATAGCATATCCGGTCAGTCCAAAAAGGGCTTCCGCATCCTGGACTTTTGGAGCGAGCACCCCCAATTTTTGAGCATTGTCGCAGAAGCTTGGAACAACGCAGACTCCCCAGATCCTCTCAGTCGGGTAGCCTATAAGCTCAAGGCAACGAGGAAAGCCTTTGCGGCCTGGTGCAAGCAAGCTTATGGCGATATTTTTCAAGCCATTCGTGATACAGAGGATGACGTTACTCGTGTCGAAGCCAGGTACATTTCCAACTATTTGCCTGCTACCAGGAAGGCCCTGAACGTCACCAAAGCCATCCTCAAATTCAGGCTAAAAATTGAGACCGACATCTGAAAGAAGAAAGCAAGGCTTAAATGGGACAGTAAGGGAGACAACAACTCAAGCTACTTACATGCATGCGTCAATGGTCTCAGACAAAAGATCACTATTCAACAGATTGTCGATGAGAATGGGACCAGCATCGACGATCAAAAGGGCATCCAAGTGGAGGCTACGAAGTTCTATTCCAGTATGTTCTCCAAGGTTACGGTCCACAAAGACAACTTCTTCCTGGACGAGATTCCCTAACTTATTAGCAACGTCGACAATATCCATCTTGAACAGCCCCCTTCAGAGGATGAGGTGAAAGAAACCGTCTGGACCCTCGACGCTCACAGTGCTCCTTGGCCATATGGGTTTTCGGGAGTTTTCTTCCGCACATGCTTGGATATCATCAAGGTGTGGACATCCACAAAGCGGCCTCCACTTTCTTCCAGGGAGCTACTTACCCCAGAGCCATCTCGAGCACCAACCTAATCCTTATCCCGAAGAAAGACAACCCCGAGACTTTTCGTGATTTTTGTCCCATCAGCCTTTGTACCTTCACCAATAAGATCATATCCAAAATCATCGCCTCCCGTATGGCTGACCTTCTTCCTAAGATCATCTCGGAGGAGCAGAGTGGCTTTGTCAGGGAGAGAAATATCCAAGATAACATCATGTTAGCCCAAGAGTTAATCACCTGCATGAAGCTCCCAGCAAGAGGGGCAATATTGCCATCAAACTGGACATGGAGAAAGCTTACAACAGACTAGATTGACAATTCATGATCTGGGTCTTCAGAGCCTTCGGATTCTCTGAAACCTGGACCAACATCATGTGGAGATCGATCAGCAACTCATGGTTCTCTACGGTCATCAACGATCAGGCGGATGGTTTCTTCAAATCAAGTCATAGGGTTAGGCAAAGTGACCCCCTATCTTCCATCATCTTCATCATTACGGCGGATGCTTTTAGTAGAAACCTTAATAAGATGGCTAGCACCCCCAACTTCCAGCACTATCATACTGCCAGCGGCTGTCCAATCATCACTCACTGGCTTTCGCAGACGATATCCTTATATCCTCCTCCGGGGACGTCGGATCAATGGAAGTCGTTCAGAAGACGCTTCAGAGATACGTCGGGTGCTCGGGTCAGAAGATCAACCCGGCCAAAAGTTTTATCTACACCCACCACAATTGCAAAAAAGGGCGAACGGCCAGCCTCTCCGTCTACACCTCCTTCCCCATCAAACATCCCCCATTCCACTACCTCGGTTGCCCTGTCACGTACGACAAATCCAACACCGGTATATTCGAGCACCTGATCAGTCGCATCAGGAAAAAAATTGAGGGATGGCATAACGCCATCCTATCCCCTGGCGGCAAGATGATCCTCATCAATCACGTCCTCACATCCATTCCCATCCACACCCTGGCAGCGTGCTCCCCCCAAAGAAAGTCCTATCCTCCATCGAGAGTATCTTCAGCAACTTTCTCTGGGGACATAGCAGCGGCTATGTCAAGCACCACTGGGCTAGTTGGGATACCATGGCTCGTCCTACCGGGGAGGGGGGATGTATGGGATTCACTAAACTCTTTCATATCGTTAATGCCTTCTCAATAAAACTGTGGTGGACGCTTCGCATGAGTCAAAACTTATGGACCAGGTTCATGAAGGCCAGATACTTTAAGCACACCCACCCGTCGACGGCCATCTCTAACAGCAGATCCTCTACGGCTTAGCGTCGTACCCTAATCGGGCGGTCTCTTGTGGAACCAAAGATTCGCCTTCTCGTGGGCAACGGTAATTCTTCGGCTTTCCTGGAGTGATGGGTTGGAGTCACCTTGCTTTCCAACATTCCAATGTGTGAAACCCAGATTTTAGGATGGGTGATTTGTATTATTATTATTATATAATATTATCACCACTAATATTATTATTATTTTGTGGGTTCGAAATTATTTTCCAAAATAATAATTTGGATTTTTGTTTGCGAGACCGAGCCTGGACCGTTTTCCCGAAATCTAATCCTGATCCGAACCCATTATTTTATTTTAAATCCTGATCTATTAGTTATAATATATATATATATATATATATTAATATATATATTAATATTAATATTAATATATATATATAAATAAAACCCTGACATGGTCACCCCACGACCAGGCCATTCACGCACCCTACCTATTCTTTTGGATCCCACTTCAACTCTCCTCCACAACTTTCTCTACAATTCAGCACCCACTCTCCATTTAAACCATACACTAGCACCTACTTTACCCCCACGTTTAATCCCTCTCCCCTTATTAACACACACCACCAACACCAGCCCTTAACTCCCCACACTCATTTCCTCACCTCTCCTCCCTCCAAAGCACCCGGGCATCCCACTCCGCGCGGCCGCCCACCTCCGGCGCCATTTTGTCGGACCCCTGCGGCTCCGTACCTCCCCGCGCGCCTCCCCAACGCCGGCCACCTGTGCCCTAGTTCCGGCGCCCAAGCTGCCTCCTCCGGCCCCCTCTACCGGACCCGCCTCCCAAAGCCACCCGAGCCCGCGTCCCGCCCGACGTCGGACCCGCGCCCCCAGGCCGCGCGCCACCCCGCGACCCCGCGGCCGACTCCGGCCACCCCTGCTCGGCGCCTCTCCGTGCGAGCTCCGGCGACCCCAGCCGGCCACGCCGCGCACCCCGGCGCTGTCTCCTGTGCCGCCCACTTCCGGTGCCCCGATTCCAGCACCCGTTCCCCTTTGCTCCGGTTCCTGCGAGCCCGTACCCCGCTGATCTGAACAGCGCTATCCGCGGGTTTCCCGACCTGCTGACCCCGTTTATCTTTCTATATCTACATCTGAGAGCTCTAGCCGAGCAACCCAAGGTATAATTCCGGTCCGTTCCATTTTTCGGTAGTCGATGATGAGGATTGGTCCCCGATTCCCTTCCGGGAATTCGGTTTTAGAGCGACGTAGTGACTTCGGATTTTCCGAAGACGTTTCTGTGATGTTCTGTGGTTATTTGGGAATTTTTTTGAAGTGGGTTTTCTGGATTTTTGGGTGCTGTGGTTTCCGATTTCATTTCGGGATTTTCGATTATATTTCGGTTTCCGATTAAGCTTCGGAAATTATTCTGTGAATTTAATTTTGTGTAAAAATAGTTTTGGAAGTTAATTTTTGGGTTTTCCCAGGTTTGGGATAATTGTTGGAATTGTTGGCGCATTTTTCCAGTTTTGGGTTATCCCGAATATAGAAGGAATGCTGCCCAAATTTTTATAAAATTTTTATAAATGAGTTTTAAATTGGTTTTCGGAAATATTTATTAAAATGGATTTTTGGGCGACGACCATATCGGTCCGTGGGCCCTAGCGAAATGCAAACGAAATCGGTTTTACCCGAACGTTGAGGCATTAGCTAACTGTGACGATTGGACCAAGTCTGAGACTCCTAATAATTAATTAAATTTATTTTTAGTTTTGTTTTCGATATTTAAAATACGGGACATTAGTCAGAGCTAACAAATTTTCTCTTATTTTATTTATGTAAAATTTGTAAGGGCATAAGCCCAGATTTCTATTCTGTTAGTTAACAATACCCACGTTTTATCATTGAAAGAAAATATAGTTTTATACATATAATATTAAAAAAACAAAGTTTTGTGAATTAACCGGTAACGACAATTTTTTCAAGTAAAACCAGAAACTGGCTATCCAACTAAATGAGAACCAACGTAGCACGCGTGTAAACCGTTAGCAGTAGATTAAATAAACGACTTAAAACTTGACTAGGACCTGCTACTAGAAATTATAACTAGCACACCTAGAATGGTCTCAATACTGGTTCTAAGTCAAGTTCTACAACTGTAGGATCTCGGAGACAAACCTAGCATCTTCCCGGAACCAATACCGTTTCCAGTCATAAACTAAGGCAAGTACATTTTGTGTTAGTTTACAATTATTTAGAAATCATTTTATTGCAAGTTTAAACCACGATGCAACACGGAACTCTCTCTGAGAGCATTGACTGGTTGACTGTTGGGTACTGGGGGAGTAGTGTAATGAGTATGACCACATCCAAAGTAGTATAATGACTGTATTAGCTTACCCCTCATACACATGGGAATAAGCCATATCGTATCAATAGGATACAACTGTACAACCCAATCCGGTCATATTCATTGCCTATTCATATTACAATATTTTAACTGCTGGAGAACTGTTTATTTCAAATTGTTTAAAAGTGCATAACTCTATTATTATTTTAATTGTTGGATTATCATGAATTGTACTTTGCTCCCTCCTGACGGGAGATAACATTTTTAGGGGATTTTGAGGATGCTGAGCTGTTATACAACAGCTATTATGACCCGGTTCTGTACCCTGTGGTGTTGCCAGAGTCCCCATTGGAGGACGCAGGACCTGAGGCCGACGAGCCGAACGCTTAGCTAGATTTTTTCTGTTTCCAGTTTTGTTGTTTAGAATTTTGTTAATTTGAATTCTGCATTCATTTCAGTTCTTTTACTTTCCAGTTGTATTTTTTTCAAATGTTAAATAAAGTTTTAAATTCCCGAATATTCAGTTATGACAAATGTATAGATGTTGTTGTGATTACCTGCTAATGGAACAGCTTACTGTCGCCGTCTCACAACGGTGCAGGCTGGGCATGATCCGGTTCGACCCATTTAATTGGAATCGGGTCGTGACATGGTTTTAGTGGTGGCCCATGCAGGTCAAAACAACAACTTAGGAAAACATACCTAGAAACAATTAGAATACTAGAACATTGATTTGTCACAACATAGGTCCAAATTATATATATATAAATATTTTTGTTTGATTATAGACTGGTAGGATACCTTGCTTATGTTTGTACCCTAAACCTTCCAGAGTATGGCCAAAGGGAAGACTACCCGTTCCGGCCCTGCTGAAGATGAGGTGTCATCTACCAATCACACCCCACCTTCTCAAGAACGCCGGGACCTACCTCCCTTGCAGCTGACTGACCGTCCCCATGCTGCACCAGCACCCCGTCCCATTTACGCTACTACAGCACAAACGGCAGAACCGGCTTCCCCAGACTGAGCCACAGTTCCCTGCGGTAGTACCCGTACCAGCTGCTCCACCAGTGCCCGTGGACCCCACCGATCTAGTGGGCATGCTACGAGGAGTGCTTGAAGCACAGAGTGCCCAAGCAGAAGCTCATCGAGAACAGACTGCAGCCCAAGCTGAAGCCCATCGCGAGTAGACCGCGTTCATGAGAGAAGGCATGGAGAATGCCCATAACGTGGCTATGGCTGCCCTCGAGAGAGGAGCAACAACTTCATTGGAGCCATGACCTACCAAGGTAAACATAATTCAGGAGTTAAGTTATATATCATTAAGGCCATTCTTTTGATTAGAGGCGTATTATTACATGAAGGTCGGAGATATAGAGAGTTTCAAGAAGCAGGGCCCTCGACCTTTCAAAGGGACCGAGGGTATCATCTACGCCGATGAATGGCTAGACAGCATGGAGCGTCTCTTGAGCGTCGCTCGACTCCCAAAGGACCTCAAGATCGAAGCCGTAGGACTCCAGCTACAAGATTTGGCAAGCACCTAGTATCGGAATGAACCCCGACTCCAGGACAAGCAGCTTGACTGGGACACCTTCAAGAGGCTGTTCTGCAGCAAGTTCTTCCCAACATCAGAGATACGGGAGATGGAAAGACAGTTCCAGGACTTGAAGCAAGGAAACATGACGGTTGGAGAGTATGCGGCAGAGTTCGGCCGACTTAGCCTCTTTGCCCAGAATTTGGTTGCTGGCCCCAAGGATCGTGCTGAAAGATTCAGGTATGGACTAAGGGAAGAAATTCGCACCCCTGTGATCGCAGGCGACGCCAAGACATATGAGAAGATTCTGATACGAGCTCAAGACGTAGAGAAGAGCCAGCCTTCTCGTTCAAAGAGGGAGTATCCTAGAACTAGCAACTTCCAGGATAACCAGAAGAGGCCCAACAATAACAACAGGCCTTCGTACCATCAGCAGCAGCACCATCAGGCAAGGACCAATGAACGAGCGCCTCAGAAGCAGATCCTTGTTTGTGATTTTGGTAAGAAGCCAGGACATCAGTCGAACATATACAGGAAGAGGCTAGGACACTGCCTAGTCTGTGGGTCTGCCACCCACCAAGTGAAGGACTGCCCTTCGTCAGTCCACCGGACCGGAGCAACTCAGCAAAGAGCTCTCCTATCCACTCAGCAACAACGGTTCGGACAACACCAACAGAAGACCGGGTGAGCTTTTGCCCTAGCAGCAGAAGATCAGGAACCAGAGCAAGAACCCACCGCTAATGTCATCACAGGTTTTATTTATGTATTTTCACATCCTGCTCTAGCATTATTTGATTCGGGTGCATCACACAGTTTCATATCATCAAAGTTTATTTCTGTACACCACCTAGATACGGGACTTAGCAAGATGATTAGTAGAGTTATGACCGGTGGTGGACCCATACCCATCACTGAGGCTTGTAACTGTCCCATAACTATCTCAGGCCACCAATTCTTAACACCCTTACTTGTGATGCCCTTGCCCAACTATGATGTAGTCCTAGGGATGGACTGGTTAAGTGAGCAGCATGCGCTGATAGATTGTCATAAAGGATGTGTAATCTTCAGGCCACCAGGAGAATCGGAGTTTGAAATCTCTCGTGCTCCGGAAGATATGAAGAATGTTACCTACTTCTCTATCACCGAAGAACCCGGGCCTCCTCACCCTATCATAGCGGAATTCATGGACGTATTTCCAAATAGTCTTCCAGAATTGCCGCCAGATCGAGGTGTGGAATTCACTATCAACCTAGTACCCGGCTCTTCCCCTATTTCTCGGGGATGCTACAGAGTCATCCCCAAGGAGGCAAAGGAGATGAAGGACCAGATGAACTGAAGGCACAAGGATTTATCAGAGATGGGGCTTCACCCTGGAGAGCACCAGTTTTGTTCATTTCCAAGAAGGATGGAACCGTACGGATGTGCATTGATTACCAGGCGCTGAACAACATCACCATCAACAACAAGTACCCTCTGCCCCGGATCGACGACCTATTTGATCAACTAAGTGGAGCCAAGGTATTTTCGAATATAGATCTCAGATCAGGCTACCACCAAATCAAGGTCAGGAAGGAGGATATCCCGAAAACGGCATTCAACACCAAGTATGGGCAATTTGAATTCTTGGTCATGCCGTTTGGACTGTCAAATGCTCCTACGGTATTTATGAACCTTATGAACAAGGTTTTCTATGAATACTTGGATCAGTTTGTTGTTGTCTTCATCGACGACATACTGATATATTCGAAGACTGAAGAAGAGCATGAAGAGCACCTGAGGAAAGTTCTGAGCACCTTGAGGAAGGAGAAGCCCTATGGTAAGCTATCTAAATGCGAATTCTTTTTAGACAAAGTGGAATTTCTGGGCCATGTTGTCACAGGAAAAGGAATTTTGGTGGATCCAAAGAAGATAGCTGCTATTGAGAAGTGGACTACACTAAGTTCGGTTGCAAAAATCATAAGCTTTTTGGGTTTGGCTGGCTACAACCGGAAGTTTTTGAAGGATTTCTCCAGGATTGCTGAACCAATGACGAAGCTCACCAGGAAAAATAAAGAATTCATTTGGTCTGAAGCTTACCAGTCAGCCTTTGAGGAACTGAAGAAGAGGCTTACAACGGCGCCGATACTTGCGCTACCTGCAGGTACCGGCGGTTTCTCAATTTATAGTGATGCTTCCGGTAAGGGATTGGGATGCATTCTTCAACAACACGGGAAAGTAATTGCTTATGCATCTAGGCAATTACGGACTTATGAGAAGAACTATCCCACACATGATTTGGAGCTTGCAGCGGTGATATTTGCATTGAAGCTATGGAAGCACTACCTTTATGGAGAGAAAGTGGAAATATTTACAGACCACAAAAGTCTTAAATATATTTTCACTCAGAAGGAGCTGAACATGCGACAAAGACGATGACTGGAGCTGATGAAGGATTTCGATATCAACCTGCAGTATCATCCGGGTAAGGCTAATGTTGTGGCAGATGCACTTAGTCGATACCCAATGGCAATGTTCTTGACCAAGGAGCATCATTTGCTGGAGGACATGGAAAAGCTTGGACTGGAGATTGTACTGCCCGAAGAAGAAATAAAGAAACTAAAAGAGAAGCCATTGTACCAGGAGCTGATTCAAGAATGATGCAGTTGCAAGTGCGTTCAAGTCTTATAGACAGAGTCAAGGAGGCACAATTTCAAGATGAGACGCTTTGCAAACTCAGAGATCAAGTACTGGTGGGAACACTTGAAGGATTCTCAATCGCTAGTGACGGAGCATTGAAGAATGGTACGAGGCTTTGCGTACCAACTGGCAAATTGAGGAACGAGCTGATGCAAGAAGCACACCAGTCGCAGTATTCCATATATCCTGGAGCCAACAAAATGTATCGGGATATGCGTACTATATTATGGTGGTACGGAATGAAGAAGGACGTATCCAGGTATGTGGCTAGATGTTTAATTTGCCAACAAGTGAAAGCTAGCAGACAGAGACCTGTAGGATTATTGCAGCCGCTTGACATCCCGGAGTGGAAATGGGAGCACATAATAATAGATTTTGTGCCAGGACTGTCTCGATCCCAAGGAGGAAAGGATGCCATTTGGGTTATCGTGGACCGACTGACAAAGTCAGCTCACTTTATTCCTTTCAAGGTTGGTCTATCCACTGAAAAGTTGGTGGCACTGTACATGCGGCACATCTACCGGATTCATAGAGTTTCGGTAAGTATTGTGTCTGACAGAGATACTAGATTTACCTCTCACTTTTGGAAAAGTTTACATGACAGTTTGGGAACACAACTGAAGTTCAGCACCGCCTACCATCCCCAGACTGACGGACAATCGGAGGAGAACAATCCAGATGCTAGAAGACATGCTGAGATCCTGCATCTTGGAATTTGGAGGGTCTTGGGAAGACCATTTGCACCTGGTAGAGTTCTCCTACAACAACAGCTACCAAGCTAGCATCGGTATGACACTATTCGAGGCATTCTATGGACGTCGTTGTCGCACTCCACTTGCTTGGGATGACGTCGGGGAACGAGTATTGCTTGGACCCGAGATGGTGACCGATGCAGCAGAGAAGGTAAGAATGATCAGAGACAAGCTCAGGATTGCCCAGGACAAACAGAAGCATTGGGCCAATAGCAGCCGACGGCCTTTGGAGTTTGAAGAAGGTGACAGTGTGTTTGTTAAGATCTCTCCTACCAGAGGAACCATCCATTTTGGCAGAGCAGGAAAGCTAAGCCCCAGGTATATTGGTCCTTTTGAAGTACTTAACAGGATTGAAGAAGTGGCTTATCGGGTGGCTCTACCCCCAAGTCTCGAAGGCGTCCACAACGTCTTCTACGTTTCGCAGCTGAGACGCTACATCCCGGACCCGAGCTACATCGTGGATCATTCGGAGCTAGAAATTGGATCCAGCCTTACAGTGCCAGAGAAGCCAGTGGCAATATTGGACAGAGGAGAGAAGAGAACCAGGAACTCTGTGACGTCGATAGTCAGAGTTATGTGGCAGCACAACTCACCAGGCGAGTCAACCTGGGAGCGAGAAGACCAGATGCGGGAGCAGTATCCGTATCTGTTTGAGATTTGAGGTAACCCCTAACCCTGCCTTTAATTTCGAGGACGAAATTTTTCTAAGGAGGGAAGATTGTGAAACCCAGATTTTAGGATGGGTGATTTGTATTATTATTATTATATAATATTATCACTACTAATATTATTATTATTTTGTGGGTTCGAAATTATTTTTCAAAATAATAATTTGGATTTTTGTTTGCGAGACCGAGCCTGGACCGTTTTTTCCGAAACCCAATCCCGATCCGAACCCATTCTTTTATTTTAAATCCTGATCTATTAGTTATTAAAATATATATATATATATTAATAAAACCCTGACCTGGTCACCCCACGACCTGGCCATTCACGCACCCTACCTATTCTTTTGGATCCCACTTCAACTCTCCTCCACAACTTTCCCTACAATTCAGCACCCACTCCCCATTTAAACCATACACCAGCACCTACTTCACACCCACGTTTAATCCCTCTCCCCTTATTAACACACACCACCAACACCAGCCCTTAACTCCCCACATTCATTTCCTCACCTCTCCTCCCTCTAAAGCACCCAAGCACCCCACGCCGCGCGGCCGCCCACCTCCGGTGCCGTTCCGCCGGACCCTCGCGGCTCCGCACCTCCCCGCGCGCCTCCCCAACTCCAGCCGCCTGTGCCCTAGTTTCGGCGCCCAAGCCGCCTCCTCCGGCCCCCTCTACCGGACCCGCCTCCCAAAGCCACCCGAGCCCACGTCCGTGCCCGACGCCGAACCCGTACCCCCAGGCCGCGCGCCACCCCGCGACCCCCGCGGCCGACTCCGGCCACCCCCGCTCGGCACCTCCCCGCGCGAGCTCCGACGACCCCAGCCAGCCACCCCGCACGCCCCGGCGCTGTCTCCAGTGCCGCCCACATCCGGCGCCCCGATTCCAGCACCCGTTCCCCTCTGCTCCGGTTCCTGCGAGCCCGTGCCCCGTTGATCTGAACAGCGCTATCCAGCACTGTCCGCGGGTTTTTCGACCTGCTGTCCCCGTTTATCTTTCTATATCTACATCTGAGAGCTCTAGCCGAGCAACCCAAGGTATAATTCCGGTCTCGTTCCATTTTTCGGTAGTCGATGATGAGGATTGGTCCCCTATTCCCTCCCAGGAATTCGGTTTTAGAGCGACGTAGTGACTTTAGATTTTTCGGAGACGTTTCTGTGATGTTCTGTGGTTATTTCGGATTTTTCCGAAATGGGTTTTCTGGATTTTTGGGTGCTGTGGTTTCCGATTTCATTTCGGGATTTCCGATTATATTTCGGTTTTCGATTAAGCTTCGGAAATTATTTGTGAATTTAATTTTGTGTAAAAATGGTTTTGGAAGTTAATTTTTGGGTTTTCCCTGGTTTGGGATAATTGTTGGAATTGTTGGCACATTTTTCCAGTTTTGGGTTATCCCGAATATAGAGGGAATGCTGCCCAAATTTTTATAAAAATTTTATAAATGAGTTTTAAATTGCATTTTCGGAAATATTTATTAAAATAGATTTTTGGGCGACGACCATACCGGTCCGTGGGCCCTAGCGAAATGCATACGAAACCGGTTTTACCCGGACGTTGAGGCATTAGCTAACTGTGACGATTGGACCAAGTCTGAGACTCCTAATATTTAATTAAATTTATTTTTAGTTTTGTTTTCGATACTTAAAATACGGGACATTAGTCAGAGCTAACTAATTTTCTCTTATTTTATTTATGTAAAGTTTGTAAGGGTATAAGCCCAAATTTCTATTCTGTTAGCTGTGCCCCTGTATTGTGTAGATTAGGATTTTTCCTTTATTTTTTGGATGGTTTATCTTTTTCGTAATTAGGCGCTTCGTGACAAAATGGCTAGTAAATATTTTTGTATAATTAATAAGGATTTTTTATGATAATAACTTGAATAAAATATTGGTAGTTAACAAAACCCACGTTTTATTGTTGAAAGAAAATATAGTTTTATACGTATAATATTAAAAATACAAAATTTTGTGAATTAACCGGTAACGACAATTTTTCCAAGTAAAACCAGAAACTGGCTATCCAACTAAATGAGAACCAACGTAGCACGCGTCGTAAACCGTTAGCAGTAGATTAAATAAACAACTTAAAACTTGACTAGGACCTGCTACTAGAACTTGCAACTAGCACACCTAGAATGGTCTCAATATTGGTTCTAAGTCAAGTTCTCAACTGTAGTATCTCGGAGACGAACCTAGCATCTTTCCGGAACCAACACCGTTTCCAGTCATAAACAAAGGCAAGTACATTTTGTGTTAGTTTACAATTATTTAGTAATCGTTTTATTGCAAGTTTAAACCACGATGCAACACGGAACTCTCTCCGAGAGCATTGACTGATTGACTGTTGGGTACTGGGGGAGTAGTATAATGAGTATGACCACATCCAAAGTAGTATAATGACTGTATTAGCTTACCCCTCATACACACGGGGATAAGCCATATCGTATCAATAGGATACAACTGTACAACCCAATCCGGTCATATTCATTGCCTATTCACATCACAATATTTTAACTGCTGGAGAACTGTTTATTTCAAATTGTTTAAAAGTGCATAACTCTATTATTATTTTAATTGTTGGATTATCATGAATTGTCTTTGCTCCCTCCTGACTGGAGATAACATTTTTAGGAGATTTTGAGGATGCTGAGCTGTTATACAATAGCTATTATGACCCGGTTCTGTACCCTGTGGTGTTGCCAGAGTCCCCATTGGAGGACGCAGGACCTGAGGCCGACGAGCCGAACGCTTAGCTAGATTTTTCCTGTTTCCAGTTTTGTTGTTTAGAATTTTGTTAATTTGAATTCAACATTCATTTCAGTTCTTTTACTTTCCAGTTGTATTTTTTTCAAATGTTAAATAAAGTTTTAAATTCCCGAATATTCAATTGTGACAAATGTATAGATGTTGTTGTGATTACCTGCTAATGGAACAGCTTACTGCCGTCGTCTCACAACGGTGCAGGCTGGGCATGATCCGGTTCGACCCATTTAATTGGGATCGGGTCATGACACAGTGGCCCCAAAATATAGCACCATCAAGGACTTGTGGGACCCCCCTGATAACGACTGGAATTGGAATAGAATCCTTGACTGGGCAGGGCCAGAGGCGGTCAATTGCATCCGCCATAGTGGATTGACGATTGGGTCGGAAGAAGACAAGATCGAATGAGAGCCAGTTGCTGCTGGTGCTTTCTCATTTAGATCAGCCAGAAGAGTGATCCTTGGCAATGCAGCTCCATCTCCCACTTTTGCATCCTTCTGGCAGACATGCATTCCCAAGAAGTAATCCTTCCTCATTTGGAGAGCCTTTCACAATATCCTACCTACAGACGACTCCGTCAACACTATCGGGTTCAGCCTTGCGTCAGCATGTACCTGCTGTACCGACCGTCAATCGAAAATAGTCAACCACATCCTCATTCAAGGGGATCTCCTGGCCCGGGTCTGGCGAGCCCTATCCCAGCGTTACAGAATGACTCACGGGGGCCACAACTTCCACGACCTCATGGCGACCTGGGCTTCCGTGTCCCATGGCTACCAGATCGTTGCTGCCGCCGCCACGTGGGTCATCTGAAAAAATTATAACAAGGCAAGATATTAAGGCTACCAGTACACCGCTAACCAACTGATTTGGGAGATGTCACTACCACATTTCTAGTTTGAGGGTATTTTTGACATTTTGGGGTAATTTGAATTTATTAGAATTTATTTGAATTTATGGGAATTTTTAGGAATTATTTTGGAATTGTTTGGATGAGGGTTGACTAGGTTGACTTTGACTAGTTTGACCCTTGTAGACCAACCTAGAAGCTAACCCTAGTTAGTATGGACTTGGTTAGGTTATATGACTCTAGTATAACCTAAGCTAACCCTTAGTTTGGTCAATAGACTCTAGTTAGCAATAGGAATTAGAAAGTCATAAGTCATGACTTATGATTTAGAACCATTGATAAATCAACTTAAGTCATAGCCTTGTAGATTGGCCCAAAGCCCAAGAAATTACAAAAACCTAGCCCTAGACATTGTGGCCGACCACCATATCTTTATTGGGAACTCCACCCTATAAATACTCTCTTAATTTTAGGGTTGCCTCTTTTAGGAAAGATCAAGTTTAGAAAGAGGTTTGTTCCTACTTCATTAAATCCATAGAAACTCCATTTCATGTCCTTTTTTATTCAAATCTCTTCCATTAGGTTTTAATATACCTATATTTGCTGTTATTGGAGTTTTATTTCAGTTTGATATTGACTTGTTGGATTGGGATATCAAGGAGAGGAGCTCAACAAAGGGGAATTTTCTAGAAAGTTCATCTATAGGTAACTTCTTCAATACTCAGTAAAATTTTAATTTCTTTATACATTTAGGAAGCCCTAGGAGTCCCCTAGGTGATTGTATTGGTTTTGTGTCGAGTTTCATAGGTTTCGTGTCGAGTTTCATAGGTTTTGTGTCCGTTTCGGACACGTACCAGCGTGTACTTGAATGTGTTCGACGAAATGCCTCAAAGGGCATTTCGTTTGATTTTATGAATTGTTTTTGAATAGGAAGTTAGATATTGATCTCGCTTACATGTTTCTATTACACTAAGCACACTTTTGTGTCATGTCGAGTCGACACAGGCTCGTGGACACGCGGTGCACACACACACGCGCGCTGCTACAGTCCTCCCCTGCTACTCGGGGGCTGTAGCGGACACGACACGCGATTATATGACACAAGACTTGACATGCACCATGGGACAGTGACTGACACGCCACGTGTCAAATCTCACGTGTCCACGTGGCGTGTCGAGAGAGATATCAGTGTCACACTGATTTTTTACTGTGCAGTGCACACGAGAAATCGAGCACTGATACGCTACTTGTGTTCGTGTCGGACACGTCGAGGACACGAACCAGGGTGCCCTAGTCCTACTCGACCCTGGGACACGAGTGCAAGACACATTGAGTCGTGTCCTGCCTGCACGACTTCGTGTCCTGCCCGCACGAGACTGTCCTGGCAGTCTATACTGTAGATGACACTTGCTGTTTGGAAACTTCGTGTCCACTTTTGTGGACACGAATCACCCTCTCTAATACGAACACTATTAGTATGTTAATTACCAAACTTTTAAATCGCATTTTAATGTGTTTTCAATAGTTGTTTGTCATTTTCCCAATTTCTGATACATATGTTTTCCTGTGGATTTCCAGTTTTGGGAATCAAACCTTGTCAGCATTTTTAACCTGTTTATTACTGTTAAAATATTGGTTTTAATTCCTATATTGGTTCTCCTATATGTTATCTTGCTGTGTGTCAAATTTGTGTTGATTGGTGAACTATTGATTTCGAATTGGGGCTAGGCATGTGTAGCCTGAACTGAATTCAGTTTCTGAATTTTGTGAGTTGATTTCCTTCTTTTCCTATGTAGATGATAACTGAACTGTCCTTTCCAAATGATGAATGTTTTGAGTACTTACTAATTTCCTATGTTTAATTGATACACTGTTTAGTTCAAATCTGAGAAATAATTTCCTTCCCTTAAACTAAGCTTGAATGATCATGTTAATGTGAACTCTTAGACATGTATTAGCTCACTGTTTCATGGTACACTGTCTACTGATTTTTGATTCAAATGTTAACTGTTAATGTGTTTCCAGATTTACCATTCACTGATTTCCAGGTTATACACTGACACACTGTTTGGTGTTTCACACACAATGCTAGCTTACTGATTTTCCCATGCCACTGTTTCCTATTCCGGTTTTCACACACACATGACAATACACTGATTTCTTTCCTTTGGCACATGAACACAATGTACACCACTGGTTTTCCTAATACCATTCACTAATTTCTGATTTCCTGCTACACCACACATACTGTTTTGTACATGCCTCATTCACCCCACACACACAGTTATACACACACACTCTTGCACTCTCTCACTCTCTACACACACACTCGTGTCTTCTCTCTCTCTATATATATACATCCTATTTTCCTAGGTACATATATGCTAATAGGTAATATATATATATATAATGTAATGTGTGTATATATATATGGTAGTTGTGTAAATATTTGGGTATCTAGTATAGATACCTACATAGAATGTATGGGTTATACAAGTATATATATATATATGTCACATATATATACAACTTGTGTATTTACTATATATAGGTGATATATATATACATGTGTTAAGAATAGGCCTGGGTAATGTGTGTATAGCTTGGTCTAGGCTTGTATAGCTTGGTGAGCCTAGATTGGACAGCCTTATTAGACCTAGTTTAGACTTGTTAGACCTAGTTTGACCATAGTTGACCAAGTTTGACTTCTAGGGTGACCAGAGTTGACCAAGAGTTGACTTTGGCCTAAATTGACCTAGACTCCTGTAGAGTGCATAGTAGAACTTTATTTTACCATTTTAGACTTGTTGTGACTTGTGCTGTTCTGATTAGGAGCCAGACACCACTCCTCGGACAGTACTTTCATATTGGACACTCAGATACCAGGCGAGTACATTCTCTGATCATTTCATATCCTGCTTAGAATTATTTTCCGCATTAAATTACTTTACTTGTACTGTCACGTTGGTCACACGGATTGGTACTATATGGATCCCTTCTTCAGATGTTATCCTTAGGGAGCATCGGGTACTACATGTTCTGTGCGTTTCACTTACATGGCGTATCACTATGCTTCACTGGTTCTTTGATCACTTGTGACATATACTCTTATGATCACAGAGTCTCCTAGAATCTCTTATCCTATTTACTGGGTATCCTAGAATCTCCTAGAATCCCTATTTATGGGACATCCATGTATCACCCTTCGGGGGCTTTGCATGGAATCATAACATAACCTGGTTGGATCCTTGTGTATTGATTGGGGGTACGGAAGAGTAGAAGTAGACATGTGAATAATACCCAAGTAGTATCTTATCAGAATCTCTTCCATAGTGTCTTATCATAATCTCCTATGCCATTTATATGTCTATATTGTACTCTGACTCACTAGCCACTGTTAGTCTCTATTATAGTAGATATTTCTATTACAGTTCTCTCTCTGTTTACATACTGCACTTCTTTCAGTACTTGTATCTTACTTTACTGCATGATTATATTTTCTAACCTGCTATGAACTGTTGAGATGTACTGTACTCGCTCCTGTCCTGACTGGACCTGTTGAAAATATTACAGAGGACGAGGAGGAGGCCTGTGTGGATACCTTCTACGGGGCTGTCCTAGACGACACTTGCGAGCTGGACTCTCAGAAGGACACAACTCTAGCTGAGGACTTCACCCCCATTGCCTAGACTAGTTTAGTTAGGCTTATCTTACTTTATGTTGTCTTAAGACTGTTTAGCTAGACTTTATTTCTGTTTAGAGATTCTGAGTTGTATATATTCATTCATACTCAGTAGATGAGTTTTGTACTCTGGATATTTGCTGGGATATTATCTTAGACTACTTTATCATCTGCATTTCCTTGAGTTCTACATCATATCGTGCTATCTCTTCCTTAGTTGTGATTGAGTTTATTTACTGCTATGTCACCCCCATTCGGGGAGTATAAAATATTTAGTATATTACTGCTAGATGTTGTGACCTAGGACAGCGTTCTACCGCCGACACTACGGCGTAGGCTGGACGTACCCACGTCTCGTGCCCTTACTCTAGGGTACGGATCGTGACACGTTTTTAGTGGTGGCCCATGCAGGTCTAGACTAGAAGTGTAGTGGTATTCGAATTAGAGTATCACTACAGCCTGCAGTAAGATATAGGACATTAATTTTAAGGTACTCAATCACTTTAGGAAAAATTCTTTTATTGCCATCTAAATCCTTATTATCAGCTGATCCTTTGAATTTTAATTGTCCGCCTTTGTTATTTCGCTTCTTTTTCAGAAATTGATAATCTTGTTTGTCTATCTTCAGGATGGTAGAGACTCGATCGTAGCGTACCATTCATGGGAATGCTATAGACGGGACTGCTACCTCTCAGCCAGTACAGCAGGGCCAGGGGACTGCAACTCCTGCCACCTCTACTCGTATTGAGACCTCGGCAGCAGCAGCAGGGGGTATGCTTCCACCGGCTCGGAGGCAGGACCCAGTCATCGCAGAGGAGCCCTTCCAACAGCCACCACCTACAGGATACGTAGATGCAGCACAGATGTTCGCGTACTTCCAGCAGTTCATGGACCGGCAGCAGGCTCGACAGGACAGGGGCATGGAGTTGGCCCTTACGACGGTTGCAGCTCGACCAGTGGTCCATCAGCCGAGGACACCGAGAATAGAGCAGTTTCAGAAGATGAGCCCCAGAGACTTTCTGGGGACAGAGGGGATCCTATATGCCGATGAGTGGATCGACCATATAGAGGAGATCTTCCGCCTGGCCCGGATACCAGCAGATCTCCAGATTGAGGCCGCAGCTAGCCGGATGCGAGATCTTGCTCGCACCTGGTATCAGTCAGACCCCAGGGTGGGGGTAGCTGGACAGACTTGGGAGCAGTTCAAGAGCTTCTTCAAGAAGTTCTTCCCAGATTCAGCACTCAGAGCCTGGAGACGCAGTTCGAGCGCCTAGTCCAGGGGAGTCTTTCAGTAGAGGAGTACGCAGGGGAGTTCGGCCGCCTCGGCAGGTTCGTAGAGGGCTTGAGCGAGACGGCGAAGGCCCAGAGGTTCCGGAAGGGTCTAGTCAAGGAGGTCAAGTCCTTGACCAAGGGCAACCGGGATGCCACATTCGAGGATATCTTGACGGGAGCCTTGTTGGCAGAGGATAATCTTGAGCTTAGGCTCAAGAGGGGGCGAGACCCAGTTAGGGGCAGCAGTAGCAGAGGCCAGGCCAAGAGGCCCCACTTTCAGCACCAGCAGCCAAGGCAGTTTCAGTCGTAGCCGATCCAGCAGAGGCCAGTTCATCATCAGCAGCAGACGAGACAGCACCAGCAGGGTCAGAGATAGGGTGTTACTTGTGCCTACTGCAAGAAGCCTGGGCACGTCTTCAATAAGTATTGGAAGTGGCTGGGCCAGTGCCTGGTGTGTGGTTCAGCAGACCACCAGATGAGGGAGTTCCGCATAGCACGAGCAGGCCCGGGAGGAGGAGCTAGGGCTCCAGCAGGCCAGCAGAGGGGACCAGCCTTGCAGACGCAGCTGCAGAGGTTCATCCAGCACCAGTAGCAGGCCAGGGAGGCCAGTAGGGGCGATGATTCGCCATGGCAGTAGAGGATGCAAAGGCCATCGGAGAGCTGATCACAGGTTCGATTCTTCTCGACTCCAGTCCAGCTTTTGTATTATTCGATTCCGGTGCTTTCCATAGCTTCATATCAGTATCTTTTGCGATTAGACACGGTATCGTAGCTGAATCGTTGCCTAGGACTTACAAGATCACGACCGGGGGTGGCATTATCCTCGTGAGTGATGTTTGTAAGGGTCGGATAGTAGTTTTGGGAGGCCGTGAGTTGGAGGTGAGCCTGCTCGTAATGCCATTACTGAACTACGATATAGTACTAGGCATGGATTGGTTGAGCAGGCACTACGCCAGCATTGATTGCAGAGGGGGTAGAGTTCTCTTCAGAGCGCCGGAGGAGCCAGAGTTCGAGTACTCTAGACGTCAGGCAGAATAGAGCAGCGGAGTCTTCTGTGGAGTCTCGGTCGAGGAGCAGGCGATTCCACACCCCTTGATAGCAGAGTATATGGATGTTTTCCCAAAGGAGTTGCCGAAATTGCCACCAGATAGAGACATAGAGTTCTCGATAGACTTGGTTCCAGGAGCGGAGCCCATCTCTCAGCATGTCTATCGGGTGAACAACAGCGAGCTGGTGGAGCTGAAGAAGCAGGTAGAAGAGCTACAGGACAAAGGCTTCATCCGCTCGAGTTCGTCTCCATGGGGTGCACCAGTGTTGTTCGTACCGAAGAAGGATAGGTCAGTACGGATGTGTGTTGACTATAGGGCACTCAACAACCTCACGATCAAGAACAAATACCCACTGCCACGGATCGACGATCTTTTTAACCAGTTGAGCGGAGCTCGGGTATTTTCCAATATTGATCTGAGGTCGGAATATCACCAGGTGAAGGTGAAGAGGGAGGACATTCCCAAGACCACTTTCAGGATGCGGTACGGGCAGTTTGAGTTTTTGGTTATGCCGTTTGGGCTAACCAATGCACCAGCAATGTTTATGAACCTTATGAACAAGGTATTCTACCAGTATCTGGATCAGTTTATGGTGGTGTTTATTGACGACATCTTGATATATTCCAAGACTGAGGAGGAGCACGAGGAACATTTGAGGATAGTACTGGAGATTCTCAGGAAGGAGCAGCTTTACGGGAAGCTCTCCAAGTGTGAGTTCTTCTTAGACCGGGTGGACTTCTTGGGGCATGTGGTGACTGGAGATGGTATCTCAGTTGACCCCAAGAAGATTGTAGCAGTTGAGGCATGGGCAGCGCCGACTTCAGTTGCAGAGATCAGGAGTTTCCTGGGGCTGGCAGGATATTATCGGAGTTTTGTGCAGGATTTCTCCCGGGTTGCAGAACCGTTGACTTGGTTGACCCGGAAGGATGCTGAGTATGTTTGGTCAGAGGAGTGTCAGGCCGCTTTTGATGAGTTGAAGAAGTAGCTTACGACAGCTCCGATTCTGACATTGCCTTCAGGATCAGGTGGTTTCACTATTTATAGTGATGCTTCAGGGAAGGGGCTGGGTTGCATCTTACAGCAGCATGGGAAGGTGAATGCCTATGCTTCCAGGCAATTGTGTCCCCATAAGAAGAACTACCCTACCCACGACCTGGAGCTGGCAGCAGTGATATTTGCTCTGAAGTTGTGGAAGCATTATCGGTATGGTGAGAGGATGGAGATCTTCACAGATCATAAGAGCTTAAAGTATGTGTTCACTCAGAAGGAGTTGAACATGAGACAGCGCAGATGGCTAGAGTTGATGAAGGATTTTGACATCCTACTTCAGTATCACCCAGGGAAGGCCAACGTGGTTGCCGATGCCTTGAGTAGGTATCCGACAGCCATGTGTTTGACCATGGATCGGTATTTGCTTGCAGACTTAGAGAGCCTTGGGATTGAGGTGATCGTGCCCGGAGTGCAGATACAGATGTGGGGCATACAGATTCAGTCAGACTTGGTGGAGAGGATCAAGTCAGCACAGTTTGAGGACGTTGCTCTGCGGTGTCTCCGAGAGCAGGTTCGAGCAGGATTGTAGGAGGGCGAGTTTTCTCTTACAGAGGATGGTGCCTTGAGGCACGGTTCCAGGTTATGTGTGTCCAGCGGAGATCTCAGAGAGCAGGTTATGCAGGAGGCCCACAGATCTCAGTACTCTATACACCCGGGTGCCAACAAGATGTACCGAGATCTGAGGGAGCATGTTTGGTGGTCAGGAATGAAGCGGGAGGTGGCTTGCTTCGTGGCTAGGTGCTTGGTCTATCAGCAGGTCAAGGCAGAGAGACAGAGGCCCGGTGGATTGTTGCAGCCGCTGCCCATTCCCGAGTGGAAATGGGAGCATATCATTATGGACTTCGTATCAGGATTATCGTACACACCAGGAGAAAAAGATGCAATTTGGGTCATCGTTGACAGGTTGACCAAATCGGCCCACGTCTTGCCATTCAAGGTAGGTACATCTACAGAGAGGCTGGCGGAGATGTATATGCGGCAGATCGTCAGGATTTACGGGGTTCCGGTCAGCATCGTCTCAGATCGGGATAGTCACTTTACTTCCCATTTCTGGAGGAGTCTACAGACCAGCTTGGGCACTCAGCTCAAGTTTAGTACTGCATACCACCCCCAGACGGACGGACAGTCAGAGCGAACTATTCAGACACTTGAGGATATGCTGCGGACGTACGTCCTGGACTTTGGAGGTTCCTGGGAGGATCATCTTCATTTGGTGGAGTTTGCCTACAATAATAGTTTCCAGGCCAGCTTTGAAATGTCACCTTTCGAGGCTCTGTATGGGCGTAGGTGTCGTACACCCTTATCTTGGGATGATGTTGGTGAACGAGCTTTACTGGGGCCAGAGATGGTTATTGACGCAGTCGAGAAGGTGAAGCTCATCAGGGACAGACTTCGCGTGGCGCAGGACAGACATCGACACTGGGCCGATAGCCACCAGAGGCCGTTGGAGTTTGAGGTACAGATTAGAGTAGGATTAGATTTAGGTTTGTTTGTTTGTGATTTTTGATCATGTTTGTTTATTATAATAAATTGAGACCTTGCTTATGATTAGGTCGGAGACGAGATTTTCTTGAGGATATCTCTAACTCGTGGTACGATACGTTTTGGTGGAGGCGGAAAGCTTAGCCCGCGCTTCATCGGCCCTTTCGTTATCAGCGGGAGAGTCGGTGACGTTGCATACAGGCTAGACTTGTCTCTTGTGCTAGTGGGGGTCCACAACATATTCCATGTATCACAGTTGAGACGGTATGTGGCTGACCCTAGCCATGTGCTCGATCATTCAGTGATTGAGGTTGGGCCTTCTCTCAGCTATCCAGAGCAGCCAGTGGAGATTCTGGATCGACGAAAGAAGGTTCTGAGGAACCAGGTGATACCCTTGGTATGCATCGCATGGAGGCATCATTCTCCAGGAGAGTCTAACTGGGAGCGGGAGGATGAGATGCGCGTACGCTACCCATATCTTTTTGGACCGTGAGGTATACTTTCTATCCTTCTCATCAATTGTATTTCGCCTTTCAATTTCGAGGACGAAATTCTTTTAAGGAGGGTAGATTTGTCACTATCACATTTCTAGTTTGAGGGTATTTTTGACATTTTGGGATAATTTGAATTTATTAGAATTTATTTGAATTTATGGGAATTTTTAGGAATTATTTTGGAATTATTTGGATGAGGGTTGACTAGGTTGACTTTGACTAGTTTTGACCCTTGTAGACCAACCTAGAAGCTAACCCTAGTTAGTATGGACTTGGTTAGGTTATATGACTCTAGTCTAATCTAAGCTAACCCTTAGTTTGGTCAATAGACTCTAGTTAGCAATAGGAATTAGAAAGTCATAAGTCATGACTTATGATTTAGAACCATTGATAAATCAACTTAAGTCATAGCCTTGTAGATTGGCCCAAAGCCCAAGAAATTACAAAAACCTAGCCCTAAACATTGTGGCCGGCCACCATATCTTTATTGGGAACCCCACCCTATAAATACTCTCTTAATTTTAGGGTTGCCTCTTTTAGGAAAGATCAAGTTTAGAAAGAGGTTTGTTCCAACTTCATTTAATCCATAGAAACTCCATTTCATGTCCTTTTTCATTCAAAACTCTTCCATTAGGTTTTAATATACCTATACTTGCTGTTATTGGAGTTTTATTTCAGTTTGATATTGATTTGCTGGATTGGGATATCAAGGAGAGAAGCTCAACAAAGGGAGATTTTCTAGAAAGTTCATCTGTAGGTAACTTCTTCAATACTCAGTAAAATTTCGATTTCTTTATACATTTAGGAAGCTCTAGGAGTCCCCTAGGTGGTTGCATTGGTTTTGTGTCGAGTTTCATAGGTTTTATGTCCGTTTCGGACACGTACCAGCGTGTACTTGAATGTGTTCGATGAAATGCCTCAAAGGGCATTTCGTTTGATTTTGTGAATTGTTTTTGAATAGAAAGTTAGATATTGATCTCGCTTACATGTTTCTATTGTATTAAGCACACTTTCGTGTCGTGTCGACACAGGCTCGTGGATACGCGGTACACACACACGTGCACGCTGCTACAGTCCTCCCTGCTACTCGGGGGCTGTAGCAGACATGACACGCGATTATATAACACGAGACTCGACACGCACCATGGGACAGTGACTGAAATGCCACGTGTCAAGTCTCACGTGTCCACGTGGCGTGTCGAGAGAGATATCAGTGTCGCACTGATTTTTTACTGTGTAGTGTACACGAGAAATCGAGCACTGATACGCTACTCGTGTTCGTGCTGGACACGTTGAGGACACGAACCAGGGTGCCCTAGTCCTAGCCCTATTCCTACTCGACCCTGGGACACGAGTGTAAGACACATTGAGTCGTATCCTGCCTGCACGACTCCGTGTCCTGCCCGCACGAGACTGTCCTGTCAGTCTATACTGTAGATGACACTTGCTGTTTGGACACTTCGTATCCACTTTTGTGGACACGAATCACCCTCTCTGACATGAACACTATTAGTATGTTAATTACCAACCTTTTAAATCGCATTTTAATGTGTTTTCAATAGTTGTTTGTCATTTTCCCAATTTCTGATACATATGTTTTCCTGTGGATTTCCAGTTTTGGGAATCAAACCTTGTCATCATTTTTAACCTGTTTATTACTGTTAAAATATTGGTTTTAATTCCTATATTGGTTCTCCTATATGTTATCTTGCTGTGTGTCAAATTTTGTGTTGATTGGTGATCTATTGATTTCGAATTGGGGCTAGGCATGTGTAGCCTGAACTGAATTCAGTTTCTGAATTTTGTGAGTTGATTTCCTTCCTTTCCTATGCAGTTGATAATTGAACTGTCCTTTCCAAATGATGAATGTTTTGAGTACTTACTAATTTCCTATGTTTAATTGATACACTGTTTAGTTCAAAACTGAGAAATGATTTCCTTCCCTTAAACTAAGCTTGAATGATCATGTTAATGTGAACTCTTAGACATGTATTAGCTCACTGTTTCATGGTAAACTATCATCTGATTTTTGATTCAAATGTTAACTGTTAATGTGTTTCCAGATTTACCATTCACTGATTTCCAGGTTATACACTGACACACTGTTTGGTGTTTCACACACAATGTTAGCTTACTGATTTTCCCATGCCACTGTTTCCTATTTCTGTTTGTATATACATGACAATACACTGATTTCTTTCCTTTGGCACATGAACACAATGTACACTACTGGTTTTCCTAATACCATTCACTGATTTCTGATTTCCTGCTACACCACACACACTGTTTTGTACATCATTCACCCCACACACACAGTTATACACACACACTCTTGCACTCTCTCACTCTCTACACACACACTCATGTCTTCTCTCTCTCTATATATATATACATCCTATTTTCCGAGGTACATATATGCTAATAGGTAATATATATATAATGTAATGTGTGTATATATATGGTAGTTGTGTAAATATTTGGGTATCTAGTTTAGATACCTACATAGAATATATGGGTTATACAAGTATATATATATATATATGTCACATATATATACAACTTGTGTATTTACTATATATAGGTGATATATATACATGTGTTAAGAATAGGCCTGGGTAATGTGTATATAGCTTGGTCTAGGCTTGTATAGCTTGGTGAGCCTAGATTGGGCTTGTACAGCCTTATTAGACCTAGTTTAGACTTGTTAGACCTAGTTTGATCATAGTTGACCAAGTTTGACTTCTAGGGTTGACCAGAGTTGACCAAGAATTGACTTTGGCCTAGATTGACCTAGACTCATATAGAGTGCATAGTAGAACTTCATTTTACCATTTTAGACTTATTATGACTTGTGTTGTTCTGATTAGGAGCCAGACACCACTCCTCGGACAGTACTTTCATATTGGACACTCAGATACCAGGTGAGTACATTCTCTGATCATTTCATATCCTGCTTAGAATTATTTCCTACATTAAATTACTTTACTTGTACTGTCACGTTGGTCACACGAATTGGTACTATATGGATCCCTTCTTGAGATGTTATCCTTAGGGAGCATCGGGTACTACATGTTCTGTGCGTTTCACTTACATGGCGTATCACTATGCTTCACTGGTTCATTGATCACTTGTGACATATACTCTTATGATCACAGAGTCTCCTAGAATCTCTTATCCCGTTTACTGGGTATCCTAGAATCTCCTAGAATCCCCATTTATGGGGCATCCATGTATCACCCTTCGGGGGCTTTGCATGGAATCATAACATAACCTGGTTGGATCCTTGTGTATTGGTTGGGGGTACGGGGGAGTAGAAGTCGACATGTGAATAATACCCAAGTAGTATCTTATCAGAATCACTTCTATAGTGTCTTATCAGAATCTCCTATGCCATTTACATGTCTATATTGTACTCTGACTCACTAGCCACTGTTAGTCTCTATTATAGTAGATATTTCTATTATAGTTCTCTCTCTGTTTACATACTGCACTTCTTTCAGTACTTGTATCTTACATTACTGCATGATTATATTTTCTAACCTGCTATGAACTGTTGAGATATACTGTACTCGCCCCTGTCCTGACTGGACCTGTTGAAAATTTTACAGAGGACGAGGAGGAGGCCTGTCACGACCCGGTCCCCAAATACTTGGGTCGAATCGGATCATGCCCAGCCTGCACCGTTGATGAGACGACGGCAGTAAGCTGTAATCTATATGCAGGTGATCAACAACATTTGAAATTAAATTTGCCACAACATTTATTTAAACGATAATTAAAATTTGTTCTGTTACAAGATTCATAACTTGAAACAACAAAGAAACAACTAAACTCTCAACGAAAATAGCATCTATGGAGACGCCACAACATCCTCCTCAGGTGGAAGTACCGCCGGGTACAAATCAGGGTCATAATAGCTATTGATCAGCATCTCCAGGTCATCAGAAATACCTAAAATGTTGTCTCCAGTCAGGAGGAAGCAAAGTACAATTTATGCAAACTTTAACAATTAAAATGACAATTAATATCATGCACTTTTAAACAGTTTTTAAAGATGAAACAGTTTTGAAATACAGTACAGTGATATGAATAGGTAATGAATATGACCGGATTGGGTTACAGTAGTATCCTAGCGATACGGTATGGCTTGTCCCCGTGTGAAGAGGGGAAAGCTAACACAGTCAGTTATCCTAATTTTGGATTTGGTCATATCCACTACTCTACTCCCCCAGTCTCCAACAGTACGGTCAGTACTCTCGAAAGAGTTCGTGTATAACAGTGGTTTAAAATTGCAATGAAATGATTGTTAAAATAATCGTAAATCCACATAAATGTACTTGCCTTAAATTTCTTAAGTTGGACGAGATTTGTTCTTCGGGATTTGAACAGTCACCTCTCTTCTTTGAAATCCTACATTCCGGAAATTATGTCTCAGAAACCACAACTCTAGAATCTAGTTACAATCTCTAGATTTTGTTTCCTAGTCAATTTTAATCTTGTATTAATCAACACAATCAAAACACGTTTTTCTAGTGCGTTACAATTTAGGAAATCCAAATTTATGTTTTATTCCGGAAAACTTGTTTTTATCAATTTTATTGGGAAAAAGTTAGTATTTGATAATTATACATATAAATATATTTTTCTTTTCTTTAAATGAGAAAATCATGAATTTCTAACTAATAATTAATAATAATGTTAATTAATTCTACACGTTCACAATCCCAGTAAATCCACAACAAATTTCTACTTATTACAAATTTACAGAAAATAGATAAATGGGCTTATGCCCTTACATTTCCATGAATTAAAATAAGAGAAAGAAAATGTTAGTGTTGTAAATTTACCTACAAAAATTACATAATAATAATAATAACTAATAATTTCTAATTTAAAAATAATATAGAATGAGTCTCAGAACTGGTCCAATCTTCACTTACAGCTACTCTGCCTCAACGTCCGGACAGACCGGTGCGTTTGTATTTCACTGGGGCACATTGACCAATACGGTCGTCGCCCAAATAAATTCAAAAATAGTATTCTTTTCTGAAATTCATTTTAAAATTATATAATCAAAATTTATAGAAATTTCGGCAGCATTCCCTCTATTTTCGGGATAACCCAAAATTGGAAAACGCGCCGATTTTCTGCAAAATAAATCCCAAAACAGGGATACCGATCCAACAAAAATATAATAATAATAATAATAACCAGAAAATAATATCGAACTCGAAATATCCAAAGTAATTCTTCCGAGATTCGGAAAACAGATCTGAACTCAGAGAATCAACAGAAAATTTAACCGAAGAATCATTCCAAAATTCACAGAGCTTTTCCGAACCGAGTTCGGAAAATCCGAAACCTAGCAAACCGAATTCCCAGGGAATTCTAGGACCAAAATATCATCAAACCAACCACAGAACACAACTATCCGAAAAATTTCCGAAACACAAACGTAATAGAAAAATCGAATTTTTTCGAAGAAAAACTCCTGGACCAGATTTCATCATAGACCAAAATAGAGAACTATGGGACTATCCAGAGGTTACCGAAAACACGAAGGAATCCGAAGTGATGCCTCGAACTCGGAACGTTCCAGCACTTGCGGACAGTAGGAACCCACATATCTGACTCAGAATCCCGCGGACAGCAAGTCGGGAAGCTCGGAACAGAAGATCGAAAGCTCGAAAAGAGGGAGGACGGTCGAGGAAGTCGGCCGGTCAGGCCGCGGAAATCACAGTGACGGGGCCGCTCGGGAAGCTGGCGCCGAAAGGGCGGACGCGAAGGGCACGCGCACAGGGGGTGCGGCCAGTGGCGGGCGGCCAAGGGCGGTGCGCCGGGCTCGGGGGCTGCCGGGATCGGCCTGGCGGGGCCGCACGGACAGTGACCGGCGGCGCTGGAGGCGCGGGTCCGACGGCGGAAAGCCGTGAGGATGGCTCGGGAACTCGGGAGGCGACCGGGGAAGGTGGCGCCGAGAACGGAGTTCGCCAGAGAAACTCGGGATCGCCGGAAAGATCGGGCTAGGGCACGGTTTGGGTTTGGTTGGGGAAAATGGTGGATGAAGTGTGGGAGAAGGAGAGGGTTTTTATAGGAGATGGTGAACGGGGGTTACCGGAAAGGAGGAAGACGAACGGCCCAGCCTTCATGGCCGGCCGGAGAGGAGACGAGGGGTTGAGCGTTGGGTCGGCTGGGAGAAGAAGAGCTCCAAACATGGAAATGATTCCAATTCCTCCATAAATGAGTTTTAACTCATTCCCTCTGCTGTAGGAATGAATCAAAAGATCTATGGATCCTAAATGGGTTATAATGGGTTGTGGGTCAAAATGGATTATTGGATTTGGGCCTAAGGGCTAAGATCCAAATTGTTGGGGCTTTGAGCTAACATAAAATTTTATGGCTGAACAACAATAACAAAAAAATGGTTTTAAGGCTTTTGATAAAATAATTTGTTTTCTTAAAATCTTAATCAAATAAAAATATTTTTAGGTTCAATTAAAAATCAAACCGGGTTTATATCTCGGCTGACATACAAAACCTAATCAATTTATTTTCTTGAACATAATATTAATTGTATTCTAAATAACATAATTTTTAAGTAGAAAATTAATTGCATGTTTTGATTAAACCCCAGTTTCAAAAATTCAACAATTGAAAATATTTTTTTTTTAAAAAAATTTCTAAAATCACGGGTTTCACAACCTTCCCTCCTTAGAAAATTTCGTCCTCGAAATTTCAAGGATCAGGGCCGGGGTACAATCAACACTTAGCCTTAAACAAAATGAACTTTAAACTAGCAGGCACGATCGGAATTATCAAAATATGATCTGAAATGGGACGGGAAAGTTTGGAGTATTCAAATCATTTTAGGCACGAGAAAGAACCTAGGTACCTCCAGGATCATAGAATAGGCGAGAACTAAAAGAGGTTACGAGAGGAAACAAGAAAAGAGTGGAGGTCGACATTTTATTTAAAAAGGCAAAAGATGATGGAATCTTCTAAGATGAGAAACCTAAATGTCCCATCAAATTGAAATATGGTACAAAGATTTGTAACTCAGGAAGAATTGAAAAGTTGTACGATAGTAGGATACTAAAGATGATTAGAATGATAATGAATGTAATCGAGTGAAATATTTCCAATGAGGGCCGAGTGATGATCAACGAGGATGGAAAGTATGTCGTTTCACCGCTCAACGGTCAGAAGATAGGATATGCGAGAAAAGACCTACAAGATAACTACCTATAGCTTCCAAATTAAATCTGTAACTAGATGATAATAATAATGAATGAATAAATACATAAGGTATAGAAATATATATGTATGCAGCGTACCAAGGTTGAACAGAAAAGAGGTCGAGGTAGTCGAGCTTGATTTGATCCTAATAAATTTTTAGGACGACCAAGTAGAATTTTGTAGGAAATCTGTTATCTCTGGTTGTGACAAAAGATTTCTGGAAATGAAGACAACCGCTAGAAATGTAAATCCTCTAATCAGGCGAAAGTCAGAATGATTTGATAGTGCAAAAGGTAACCATGATATGAATGTAGTCTGAATAGTATTCGGGAACCAAATATGTTTGAAGTCACTTTGTCTCAAATCCATGCCTCGCCAGAGTGCACCTGACTGCAGTGAATTTGACCCAATAACTTGAATAATTTTAGGTGACCGGGTACTCTTTTAACTTTATCCATTCCATGACTAAGCAACAAAGATGATCAACATGGTGTATTTAGAACATAGTCACGATAATATCCAGAAATCTATGAACACCCGAAATCACTTCAACTTTAGAGTCTTTTTGCCTCGCCAGTGCGCAACTGGCTGCAGTAAACTCGCAGTTTTCATAATTCAGGCAAATCACTACAACGCACATGTGCGAAATTGTATTAGGTTATTGGATATTTTCTTAGCTGTGTCCATGAAAATTTCAAAGAAATTTCCTAAAATTCAAACGAGTTCTAAAGTTCTATTCATGATAGGAAAAAGGTATTGATGTATGTTCTACTGGTTTCAAGAAAATTTATCAGGATAAATATGTGTTCCAGTAACTCTTGAGAATTAAGAGATTTGATTTTTTTTTTATTTTTTTTTGAGGAAATAGATCAAGCTTGAGTATGGCCAATTGAGTTGGACGCAGGATAAGGTAGAAAAATCAGAGTTTTGGGTTGAGTTGAAGAAGTTAATGAGAACATTCCCGATAAATCACTTAAAGGATACAAACGTTTACCAAAATTATTTGAAGAAATAATTTCTTATCCAAGGAAAGTTTTGAGAATGTGATAGGGAGTAGGGTTGACGTAAAAGAAGTATATCTTTATGGATTTCGGGAAATCTGGTTAAAATGATTTAGTAGAGCCAACAGGGAAATGACTCAACAATTTTAAAAGAAGATTTTTCTAATAAGATGGAATCAATTCTCTGACCGTTCGTACTTCACGGTACTCAAGCATTGAGTTAAAATACTGCCTAAGCTTTGGATTGATCAAGAAGTTGCATAGAGAGTGTAGGGTTTCAAGTTGAGTGGGGAAAATCAACAAAAATATTTGGAATAACCTAGGAGATAACAATCAAGATTTGAGGTTATTTTAAAAATATCTTCTCTAGGGGAATCATGAACTAACCAGGCTGAACCAATTCTTTCGGTAATAACTGAGGTTTATGGTTCCAGAAGGATTTGGTTCAGGATTCGCTCCAAGGAAGTCAATTTAGAATTTAGATCAAGTTTGGGTATGCAAATCATAAAAGTTTCTCCGGTAGACAAGAGTTATTAGAGTTTAGAATTCTAGATAGAGAATGAGTCTGGATTCCTGTTAAAGATAGAAAAAAAATTGATCATTAGTGGAGAAGTTAAAAGGTCTGCTGACGAAGGAGATTAAGGAGTTCTAGTAATGGTCCATAATTAGCAAAAGTATAGATCCTAAGGGATGCTAAAAGTTTGTTAAAGATATGGGAAGGAGATCATCCCTAAAATCATGGGATACTAAAAGGTACAAAATCTAGGAAAACATATGTGGTAACATTTACTATCATACAGTCGGCCTAAACTGGTCAGGGTCTAAATCACTCCTTATGCCATCATCAATTCTAATTGTTATAGGTACCAACTAATGTTTGGGTAATCCAAATTCTACCCTTCCAATTCTTAATCACCAACATATCCCTGATAAATATTCATTCCTCCTCATTTACAATTTCAGCAATTGTATCGTAGGAGAGAGACTTTGGGAAAGATTTCTACCATAAGGGTGTAAACAAGAATTTTATTCAAAAAGGAGAATTACAACAAGACTCTCATGATTATTCTAAGGACATTCAGTTACAACTTCTTATAACAATAGGTAATGACAGTTCTAGGTACTAGTCCTTATGGCTCTGGCTCTTGTATGAGCAGTCTCCAATCGCCTCATCTTCTTCTATGATCCTCGAGTCTGCATCATGCCTTCTTGCAGTGAGTGTAGGAGGCAAGGCTTGCTCGATAGGAAGAGAGTCCCTAGGTTGCAGCGTAGCAGGTGTTGCTGGGATAGGTGCTCTGGTATAATGGACAGATAAGAGGCAGTTCTTTACCCGATGTTCAGTGGATCCACATGCCAAACATTGTCCTAATCTATTGCGGCAACTAACGGCCTGATGACCAGACCTCTTGCAGTAGTCACAAGCCAATAGCCTCTTACGACAAGACTGCCGAAAAATAGGGTACTTGATGGGACCCAAATATCTTCTAGATTCAGGAGTATACCTTCTAGGGTGAGGTTCCATACTAACTCGGTTTAAGATAGCTAAGGCTACGTCATTGACATTATTCATAACATCCCTCGTAATATCTATCAGTTTCTGCTGGGCCTCGGCTTGGGCCTTCTGACCTTCAAGTACACCTCGCAGCAGGCTTGCGATGTCAGAGGAGTTATCGGGCACTGAGGCCACAGCTTGAGCAGCTACTGCTGCAGTGACCTGCACCTCAGCCCGAGAATAGGTAGGGTCCGCCGCTTGATCTGCAGTTCCAGAAGTGGCGCCAGGTGCTGGTGGTTCATGGGGCCGATCGGTCAACTACAAGGATGGGTGTTCTGGTCGTACTGGGAAGATGGGGTGCGATCGGGAGATGGTACCGCATCACCAGCAGGGGTGGTCGTTCCCTTGGTCATATTCTAGAAAGTATAGGTTGCAATACATAAGCAAGGTAGCCTACCAGTCTATATCAATCAAAAATATTTAATAATAAAATATTTCGGTCCTATGTCGTGACAAATTGATGTTCTAGTGTTCTAGTTGTTTCTAGATAGGTTTTCCTAAGTTGTTGTTGTTGTAGACCTGCATGGGCCACCACTAAAAACATGTCACGACCCGGTCCCCAAATACTTGGGTCGAATCGGATCATGCCCAGCCTGTACCGTTGATGAGACGGCGGCAGTAAGCTGTAATCCATATGCAGGTGATCAACAACATTTGAAATTAAATTTGCCACAACATTTATTTAAACGATAATTAAAATTTGTTCTGTTACAAGATTCATAACTTGAAACAACAAAGAAACAACTAAACTCTCAACGAAAATAGCATCTATGGAGACGCCACAACATCCTCCTCAGGTAGAAGTACCGCCGGGTACAAATCAGGGTCATAATAGCTATTGATCAGCATCTCCAGGTCATCAGAAATACCTAAAATGTTGTCTCCAGTCAGGAGGAAGCAAAGTACAATTTATGCAAACTTTAACAATTAAAATGACAATTAATATCATGCACTTTTAAACAGTTTTTAAAGATGAAACAGTTTTGAAATACAGTACAGTGATATGAATAGGTAATGAATATGACCGGATTGGGTTACAGTAGTATCCTAGCGATACGGTATGGCTTGTCCCCGTGTGAAGAGGGGAAAGCTAACACAGTCAGTTATCCTAATTTTGGATTTGGTCATGTCCACTACTCTACTCCCCCAGTCCCCAACAGTACGGTCAGTACTCTCGAAAGAGTTCGTGTATAACAGTGGTTTAAAATTGCAATGAAATGATTGTTAAAATAATCGTAAATCCACATAAATGTACTTGTCTTAAATTTCTTAAGTTGGACGAGATTTTTTCTTCGGGATTTGAACAGTCACCTCTCTTCTTTGAAATCCTATATTCCGGAAATTATGTCTCAGAAACCACAACTCTAGAATCTAGTTACAATCTCTAGATTTTGTTTCCTAGTCAATTTTAATCTTGTATTAATCAACACAATCAAAACACGTTTTTCTAGTGCGTTACAATTTAGGAAATCCAAATTTATGTTTTATTCCGGAAAACTTGTTTTTATCAATTTTATTGGGAAAAAGTTAGTATTTGATAATTATACATATAAATATATTTTTCTTTTCTTTAAATAAGAAAATCATGAATTTCTAACTAATAATTAATAATAATGTTAATTAATTCTACACGTTCACAATCCCAGTAAATCCACAACAAATTCCTACTTATTACAAATTTACAGAAAATAGATAAATGGGCTTATGCCCTTACATTTCCATGAATTAAAAAAAGAGAAAGAAAATGTTAGTGTTGTAAATTTACCTACAAAAATTACATAATAATAATAATAACTAATAATTTCTAATTTAAAAATAATATAGAATGAGTCTCAGAACTGGTCCAATCTTTACTTACAGCTACTCTGCCTCAACGTCCGGACAGACCGGTGCGTTTGCATTTCACTGGGGCCCATTGACCAATACGGTCGTCGCCCAAATAAATTCAAAAATAGTATTCTTTTCCGAAATTCATTTTAAAATTATATAATCAAAATTTATAGAAATTTCGGCAGCATTCCCTCTATTTTCGGGATAACCCAAAACTGGAAAACGTGCCGATTTTCTGCAAAATAAATCACAAACCAGGGATACCGATCCAACCAAAATATAATATAATAATAATAACCAGAAAATAATATCGAACTCGAAATATCCAAAGTAATTCTTCCGAGATTCGGAAAACAGATCTGAACTCAGAGAATCAATAGAAAATTTAACCGAAGAATCATTCCAAAATTCACAGAGCTTTTCCGAACCGAGTTCGGAAAATCTGAAACCTAGCAAACCGAATTCCCAGGGAATTCTAGGACCAAAATATCATCAAACCAACCACAGAACACAACTATTCAAAAAATTTCCGAAACACAAACGTAATAGAAAAATTGAATTTTTCCGAAGAAAAACTCCTGGACCAGATTTCATCATAGACCAAAATAGAGAACTATGGGACTATCCAGAGGTTACCGAAAACACGAAGGAATCCGAAGTGATGCCTCGGACTCGGAACGTTCCAGCACTTGCGAACAGTGGGAACCCACAGATCTGACTCAGAATCCCGTGGACAGCAAGTCGGGAAGCTCGGAACAGAAGATCGGAAGCTCGAAAAGAGGAAGGACGGTCGAGGAAGTCGGCCGGTCAGGCCGCGAAAATCACAGCGACGGGGCCGCTCGGGAAGCTGGCGCCGAAAGGGCGGACGCGGAGGGCGCGCGCACAGGGGGTGCGGCCAGTGGCGGGCGGCCAAGGGCGGTGCGCCGGGCTCGGGGGCTGCCGAGATCGGCCTGGCGGGGCCGCGCGGACAGTGACCGGCGGCGCTGGAGGCGTGGGTCCGACGGCGGAAAGCCGCGAGGATGGCTCGGGAACTCGGGAGGCGGCCGTGGAAGGTGGCGCCGAGAACGGAGTTCGCCAGAGAAACTCGGGATCGCCGGAAAGATCGGGCTAGGGCACGGTTTGGGTTTGGTTGGGGAAAATGGTGGATGAAGTATGGGAGAAGGAGAGGGTTTTTATAGGAGATGGTGAACGGGGATTACCGGAAAGGAGGAAGACGAACGGCCCAGCCTTCATGGCCGGCCGGAGAGGAGACGAGGGGTCGAGCGTTGGGTCGGCTGGGAGAAGAAGAGCTCCAAACATGGAAATGATTCCAATTCCTCCATAAATGAGTTTTAACTCATTCACTCTGCTGTAGGAATGAATCAAAAGATCTATGGATCCTAAATGGGTTATAATGGGTTGTGGGTCAAAATGGATTATTGGATTTGGGCCTAAGGGCTAAGATCCAAATTGTTGGGGCTTTGAGCTAACATAAAATTTTATGGCTGAACAACAATAACAAAAAAATGGTTTTAAGGCTTTTGATAAAATAATTTGTTTTCTTAAAATCTTAATCAAATAAAAATATTTTTAGTTTCAATTAAAAATCAAATCGGGTTTATATCTAGGCTGACATACAAAACCTAATCAATTTATTTTCTTGAACATAATATTAATTGTATTCTAAATAACATAATTTTTAATTAGAAAATTAATTGCATGTTTTGATTAAACCCCAGTTTCAAAAATTTAACAATTGAAAATATTTTTTTTAAAAAAATTTCTAAAATCACGGGTTTCACAAGGCCTATGTAGATACCTTCTACGGGGTAGCCCTAGACGACACTTGCGAGCTGAACTCTCAGGAGGACCCAGATCTAGCTGAGGACTTCACCTCCATTGCCTAGACTAGTTTAGTTAGGCTTATCTTACTTTATGTTGTCTTGAGACTGTTTAGCTAAACTTTATTTCTGTTTAGAGATTCTGAGTTGTATATATTCTTTCATACTCAGTAGCTGAGTTTTGTACTCTGGATATTTGCTGGGATATTATCTTAGACTACTTTATCATCTGCATTTTCTTGAGTTCTACATCATATCGTGCTATCTCTTCCTTAGTTGTGATTGAGTTTATTTACTGCTATGTCACCCCCATTCGGGGAGTATAAACTGTTTAGTATATTACTGCTAGATGTTGTGACCTAGGACAGCATTCTACCGCCGACACTGCGGCGTAGGCTAGACGTACCCACGTCTCGTGCCCTTACTCTAGGGTGCGGGTCGTGACAGGAGACTATTCGTCAGTGCCGCAAACGGAGTTTCCTCTGTAAGCACGGTCAGTCGGCTTTTTGGAGCTCTCTCTTTTCTTCGACTTAGCCGTTTTGTTACTCTTTTGTCAGTATACGTGTATAGGCTTCGGCATTTTGTGCCTTATGGTATACTTGTATAGGCTCGGCCTTTTCGGCTTTCATGAATAAAATGGGTTGTTGTTAAAAAAAAGTATATATATATATATATATATATATATATATATATATATATATATATATATATATATATATATATATATATATATATATATATTTTATATATATATATATATATATATATATATATATTATATATATATATATATATATATATATATATATATATATATATATATATATATATATATATTATTTTTATATATATATGTATATATATATATATATATATATATATATATATATACATATATATATAAAAAATAATATATATATATATATATATATATATATATATATATATATATATATATATATATATATATATATATATATATATATATATATATATATATATCCTATGGTATATATTTTTGAATTGAATGTATATATATGTATATGTATATTTGATAGTGATATAAGATATTAGCCTATGGTTAGTGAGTTAGTTAGAATTAACCTATAGGCCTAGTTAGGCAAGGTTTGACTAGCAAGTTGACCAAGTTGACCAAAGACAACTGTGGGTCAAACTTGACATAGAATTGACTCAAATGGACTTAAAAGTACTAGTTAACTTAGTTTGACTTAAACGTAGAACATTTGACTATTGGCTTAGGTTTGATCCAGTTTGACTAGAAAGGTTGACCAGAGTTGACCAAGAGTTGACATTGACCTAGAATTGATTCTAACAGGTCTAAATGGACATGTTGACTTAAGTTTGACCAAACCTAGACTAATTGACTAGTTGACTTAGGTTTGACATAGTTTGACTGAAATGGTTGACCAGAGTTGACTAATAGTTGACTTTGACCTAGTTTGACTAGAATGGTTGACCAGAGTTGACTTTGACCTAGAATCATATAGAGTGCATTGTAAACTTCTTTTATTTCATGTTAGACACTTTGTAACCTGTGTTGCTCTAAATAGGACACTGTGACTCCAGTTTGGACATCTATTCTCATCAGCTGTTCAGGTTATCAGACGAGTACATTCTTTGACCGTTTCATACTTGCTAGGACTTATATTCTTGCTATAGACTACTTTACTTGATGCTGATACGATGTTATCACGGATTAGTACTATATGGATCTTTTCATGAGATGTTATCCCCCTCGGGTGCATTGAATACAGCCTGTCATGTGTGCTTTTCATGAACATCATGTATTCCTTGGACTCTTATTATTTATGTACACTCATATGATCTTATGTACTCTCATGATCCATGAGCTTCATGTATAAACTATTTATGTACACTCATGTTCTCATGAGCTTCATGTATAAACCTTCATGTGCAATAAAATAACCTGTCTAGATCCTTGTGTATTGATTCGGGTATGGGAGAGTAGAAGTGGTCATGTGAACAATTCCAAAGTAGTGTAATCAAGTGCAAACTCTGTAGTGTAATCATGTGCAAATTAAATCCATTCATATAACCATCTTGTGCTCTAAATCACTTAGTCACTTACAGTTCTTATTTTTTATATTTATATTTCTAGTTTACTAGATATCTCTTTTGCTCTTCATGTTTATTTCTTACAGCATTTCATGTATTTTATTTTATAGCTTGCTTTACATTTCCTATCATAATACACTACTAAAATATGATCTATTAGCGACGTAATTTAGCGACGGCGTAAGATTACGTCGCTATATATGGAATTCAGCGACTCCTTTATATAAACATCGCAAAACGTCGCTGAATAGCGACGTTCAGCGACAGGTATAAAATTACGTCGCTGAATAGCGACGTTACGTCGCTGGATTATTAAAATATGTTGCCAGTTTACGACGTTTAGCGACGTCCTCATGTGACGTCGCTAATATTTTTACTTAGGGCACAGCGTTTCTTTTTTCCCACCCACTCAAAATTTCCAATTTTTCCCACTACTCCTTCCCCCCCTCCGGCGATTCCTTCGGCGACCCCTTCCCCCCCTCCCGGCGACTCCCTCCCCCCCCCGGTGACTCCCTCCCTCTCCGGCGACCCGTACCCCCCCGTCGAGCTCCTCCTCCTCGAGCTCAGGTAAACCCTAACCTAACTCCTCCTCCTCCTCCTCCTCCTCCTCCTCCTCCTCCTCCTCCTCTCCCATGGACACACACACACACGGACACACACGCACACACACACACAGAGACACACACACACACGGACACACACGCACACACACACAGAGACACACATACACACACACGGATCACACGGACACACACACAGATGGACACACACACACACACACTGGACACACTGTGTCATGTTGTGGTGGACACGAGACACTATGTTGGACACGTACACATAGCCTAGATCCTTTACCAACCATTTATTTTCCATTTTAACATGTTTTTATATATCAATTTCTAAATACCCTATGTTGACTGATACCTTGTAATTTATTGTATTTTCTAATTTTGAAAACCCAGTTTTGACAACCATTTTAACCTAGTTTAATGCTTTAATTTAGATGTTTAAAACCCTAGTGTAGTGTATCTATATGTGTGCTGACTGAGTTTCAAGTTTGGGGTGATTTGGTTAGAGTTTTGGTTCTCGATTTGGGTTTGAGGTGAATGGGTCTGAAATATGTTATAGGAGTATGTAATGTTGTGTGAAATGAACTGATTTCCTTTCTTTTCCTTTCCTATTTGACTGAACACAGTAAATCCCCTTACTATCCAGATTGGACTGACCTATAGTTCATATCACTCACTCACTCACTCACTCTTGCCTAGGTACACACACGCATATAGCCTAATACAAGCATGTTAGCCTCCCTCATATACACGTATATGTGACTGTCACATGTAACAGTCAACACACTCACCCCCCATTCACATGTGCATGTACACACACCACCCACTCTCTACTTCTCTCTCTCTATATATATATGTTTGATAGATGGTATTGTATACATATATACATAACTATATCATGTAACTCATATGTGATATAGGCATATAGCCTATGTTAGAGTGTCTAAATATATGAATGCATGAAAGTTGCCTGGTCTTGTAATATAGGCATATAGTATATACATGCCTATATATATATATTATATGTATGTATCTATATAGATATTACTTGTGTGTATGAGATAGCTTGAGTTGACTTTGGTCATTATTGGTACTTGAATTGATCGGAACAAAGACCCCCAATGTCGGTATCGGTCAATATTTGGTATCGGTCGGTATCGGATCGGAACATGCCAAACCGTATCGGTATCGGCCGTATCGGATCGGTATCGGCCGATACTTTAAAATTATATGAAATAGTAGTCACCCCCAAGGTTGACTATTTTTACTGAAAGTCAAAGTAGAGTAAACATCTGACCTAGATTGGACTAAGAGTTGACAAAGTCAACTATAGGTCAACCCTTCACCTAGTTTGACCTTGTTTGACTTTGTTTGACTTAGCTTGACCTTGTTTGACTTTGTTGTCTTCATGTTTGTTAAATGACACCCAGATACTAGTTTTAGTTGTTTAAATGACACCCAGATACTAGTTTTAGTTTCAGTTTGCCTTGGTAACTCACTATTGCTCATTACTTGGTACTAGTTTTAGTTGATTGTGTTTTTTTAAGACTAAACAAATGACATCCAGATATTACTTATGTGTATGAGATAGCTTAAGTTGACTCTGGTCATTATTGGTACTTGAATTATAGGTTAGGCTTGTATAGCCTTGAATGGTGTGTGCTAGCTAGTATTGGGATACCAATAGCGATAAGGTAAAGGGTACCTTGGTAGGTCATGACTAGAAATAGGATATTTGACTTAGATTTGACCTTATTTGACCAAGGTTGACTATTTGACCTAGTTTGACCTTGTTTGACTTTGTTTGACTTAGCTTGACCTTGTTTGACTTAGTACAACCTAGTTTGACCTAGTTTGACCTAGTTTGACCTTGTTTGACTTTGTTTGACTTAGCTTGACCTTGTTTGACTTAGTACAACCTAGTTTGACCTAGATTGTATATCATTGTTATTAGTAACTGTCCGCTACTAATGTGTGTCCCATAATAAGACATAATATACGAATTTGTGCCTGTTGGATAATGTGTGTCCATCTTTGCAGAATTATTTCCAAATGGATATGAATTACTACTTGCAAAATCGTTCATGGATGTACAATCGTCGTCCTGATGATATGTGTGGTGTGCGGGATGAATACATAGCGGGAGTAGAGCAGTTCCTGCAGTTTGCTAAGGCGTTCCCTCAGTACATGGACAGCACCAAAATTAAGTATCCGTGTGTGAAATGTCATAACGTGAAATATTATCCAGAAGTGGAAGTGACATATCATTTGTACTCGAGGGGTTTCACGCCTAATTACTATCAGTGGACCGCACACGGAGAACTTGTGTCTTTAGCATCAGAGCCGGAGCCTTATGTTGAGCCGTATATGCATACGGGACCTAATTTTGTTTCAGATAATCATGCATACGACGACGGGTGCGTGAACATGGTTTTCGACGCTGTGGGGCCTAGTTTCGTTCATGATGCACCTGAGGAGGCACCGAACGCCGATGCTGCACAGTTCATGGAGTTGTTGGAGAATGCAAGGACTCCATTATATCCTGGTTGTGAGGATCATTCACCGTTGGAGGTGGTTACAAGACTGTTGAGCATAAGTCAGATTTTAACATGTCGCAAGAATGCTACAACCGAGCGTTGGAGTTGATTATAGAGATCTTGCCGGCGGGTGCTAAGTTACCTAAAGACTTCTACCGGTCTAAGAGGATGGTGAGATCGCTCTGGATGGGATACGAGAAAATCGATTCCTGTCGTAATGGGTGCATGCTGTACTACAAAGACGACAAGGACGCAGATGTGTACAGATTTTGTGGTGCTGATCGCTATTAGACAACTAGTACAGGAAGGTCTACCGGTGCAAGAAGACCGACCGATTCAATGCACTACTTGCCTTTAACGCCGCGGTTGCAAAGATTATTTATGGTGAAAGAGACGGCCAAAAATATGAGTTGGCACATGCGAGAACAGATTGAAGGAGTGTTGGATCACCCATCCGATGGAGAAGCGTGGAAGCACTTTGATCGAGTGTATCCAGATTTTGCTTCAGATCCGCGAAATGTCAGGTTGGGACTATCTTCTGACGGTTTTACTCCTTTTGGTCTTTCGGGATCCCAGTATTCGTGCTGGCCTGTGATTGTCACTCCGTATAACCTACCGCCTTGGATGTGCATGAAGACTCAGTACATGTTTCTAACCGTTATAATTCCTGGTCCGAACAATCCCAAGAAGAACATTGACGTGTACTTACAGCCTTTGATAGATGAGTTGAATCAGTTATGGGAAGTAGGCGCTAATACGTACGATATTTCCAGGAAGCAGAATTTTCAGATGAAGGCAATCCTTATGTCGACCATCAACGACTTTTCGGCCTATGGAATGTTATCTGGATGGAGCACTCATGGCCATCTCTCATGTCCGTATTGCATAGACCGTAGTAAGGCTTTTCGCTTGAAACACGGCGGAAAACCGTGCTTCTTTGATTGTCATCGGCAATTTCTGCCAAAAGATCATCCGTTCAGAAGGAACAGGAATGCTTTCCGTGCCGGCGTTGTAGAGAAGGGTGATCCACCACCAAGGTGGTGCGGAGCCATGATATGGGAGGAGGTTAAAGATTTTTCAAGTGCTATAGAAGATCCTACAACTGGGTACAAGTGCGATGGATTTGGTAGAGTTCATAACTGGACAAAGAGGAGCATATTCTGGGATCTGCCATACTGGAGTACCAATCTGATCAGACATAATCTTGATGTCATGCATATTGAGAAGAATGTGTTTGATAACATAATTAATACTGTGATGGACGTAAAGGGAAAAACGAAAGACAATCCCAAGGCCAGGTTGGACTTAGAAGAAATATGCAAATGCCCTGCGTTGCATTTGATACAGCAGAATGGAAAATAGTTCCTGCCGAAGTCAATTTTCTCGCTGGACAAGGAGGATAAAGTGAGACTTTGTCGGTGGATCCAGGGCCTAAAATTTCCAGACGGATATGTGTCAAATCTGAGAAGATATGTCGATCCGAAGGAAAATAAATTGACGGGTATGAAGAGCCACGATTGTCACGTATTCATGGAGAGGTTAATTCCGATTGCTTTTCGGAAATTCTTACCGCAGGCAGTTTGGGATCTATTGACGGAGCTTAGCATATTCTTCAGGGATCTTTGTTCTAAGAAATTGCTCGTTAATCGTCTAGAAAAGCAAGAGAAGGACATTGCGGTAACACTATGCAAGCTAGAGAGGGTGTTTCCTCCTGGATTCTTCGACTCTATGGAGCATTTGCCGATTCATCTATCCTATGAGGCACGTGTTGGTGGACCCATCGAATATCGATGGATGTACCCGTTCGAGCGACATTTGAATCACCTAAAAAGAAAGGTAAAAAATAAGGCACGGGTCGAGGGTTCTATTTGTGAAGCCTATGTTCTCGAGGAGATTACAAACTTTTGTTCGATGTATTTCAAGCCTCATGTTGCAACTAATAGAACGAGAGCTTCCAGAAACGACGAGGGAGATCATGAAAGTAATGATACAATACTGAAGGTATTCAATGCTCCAGGAAAGCCATCGGGTAAGATGAAAAAGAGATATTTTAACGATGATGAGCTAAGGGCTGCTCAGGTGTATGTATTACTCAACTGCGACGAGAAGAAAGTAGAGAAACTGGAGGGGTAAGTAACTAATACGTCTATATTATTTTAATAGTGTTAATTATTATACTATTACATTAATTGAACGATGTTGTTTTCAGCATATTTAATGATGATGTGAGGTCGGGTAGGCCACACATAACAGAAGAAGAACTAGAATAGGAAATAAGGCGTTATTTTCCATCATGGTTGAGTGCATATGTAAGACTTGAGAACTCTGTAATTATCTTTTTGTATATGCACTTGATTGAGAATGAGCTTAATTGCTTCTTTCGTGGTATTTAGGTCGATCGTCCATACGCAAGACTTGAGAATGAGTCTATTAGAACGCTAGCCAAGGGACCAATTTATGCTGCAAAAATATGGCCAAGCTACTGTGTTAATGGGTTTAGGTTCAAGTCAACAACTTGCCCGATCAGAGACAACTTTGTGGATCTCGATTCTACCAAAAACAGCTGTTTGTGTATCAGATCTTCGAACTACAAAGATGTTGATGCGGGCAATGATTTCTATGGCGTGTTACGGGAGATCGTGGAGCTGACATATAGTTATGGAATAGAGCCTGCTAAGATTGTGTTATTCAGGTGTGATTGGTTCGATCCGATTGAAGGTCAAGGTTGGAAAGTAGACAAGCACGGTCTTATTGATATAAACTATCGGCGTCGATATCAAGCCTATGAACCATTTGTCCTATCAAGTCAGGCTCAGCTCGTGTACTTCACAAGTTATCCTAAACGGGGAACAACAAGAAGGTCAGACTGGTGGGCAGTATGCAAGACCAAAGCTAGAAATACCTTTGAGGTTGACGATATAGCTTATCAACAGGATGAACTACCTCTTGTAACAAATATTATAGAAGTAGACACGACGGAAGTTCCCTATTACACATCTAATTGTGTAGAAGAAGTAGAATTATTTGAAGAGGAAGATGCAGATGAAAGTGAAGATGTAGAGGAAGAAGAAGAAGAAGAAGAAGAAGAAGAAGAAGAAGAAGAAGAAGAAGAAGAAGTAGATGAGCTAAACGAACTAGATAAATTTTCAGAAGAGGATTAAATCTGTACGTTTGTTTTATCATCATATTTGACACTTTAGTGACACTTCTATCATATAAATCTGTGATACTTCAGTGACACTTTATTGACACTTTTATTGACACTTCAGTGACACTTTTTGACTATGATATTTTTCAAAAATCTGTGATGTCTATCATATAAATATGTTTTTTTTGTTTTATTGTCATATGTTTTATTGTCAGGTATGACTAGACCATCTGGACGACGCGGAGGATTATATATTAGGCAGCCCCGTCAGCCTCGGGCTGGGGATGGAGAGGGCAGTTCCGTACCCTCATCCTCATCTCCGAGTACGCCAGTGTACCGTTCTGTTCCCGGTCCATTACCGGGACAGGGCAGTTCTAGCAGGTTGGCGACTTCTCCCTCGTCGTCCAGCCTTCCTGATCCCGCGTCCAGCATCCCTGATCCCCCGTCCAGCATTCCTACTATCGACGGCTCTATGGAGGAAGTCCACGTCGATCATATGGAGGATGGCGATCAGACTGATCCTGCCCAGGCAGGAGGTGAGAGTGACCCTCCATGCGCTCCCCCGGGCGAGACGCGTATGGAGATTTGGACGGACGGGCCTATGAAGTAAGGTAATTAATTATTATATATTTCTTAAATGATTATATGTACATATATATTCATGAAAAATTATTATTGTATAGATATCGGCCTTCTGCAGTACAGAGACAGCTGGGGACATTTGTGAGGCAGAACTATGGTGGGCCTTGGCTCAACTACTCAGATGCTCCCACAGATAGGAAGGCCTTTTGGTTCGCCCACTTCAAGGTAAAAAAATTGTTTATTTTTAAATTTTAATAATCATTTGTGTATATTATACAACTTTTGTATTTTACTTCTTGTAGAGGACCTATTTCTATCCACCACACCGGGCGGCGAGGATCGAGGGCCAATTTTTTGCCGTCACAGCCAAGCTCATCCGTGATGCGATCGACGACCAGAAGCGTCGTGATCGCTCCGGACAGCCGATCCAGGGTTGGATTACGCCAGAGTAGTAGACTGCGATGAAGGCTAGATTCAGCGAGCCCAAGTACCAGGAGCGGTCTGAGAAGGCCAAGAAAGCGCGGTCGAGCGCCGGTAAGTGGTGTGGTGGCTCCATTCCGATGACGGAGCATTTTCGTCGTCTGGTACGTTTCCTATGACGGACATTAATTTATATGTAGTTCGATATAATGTTTAATACTAATAATAGATAATATATTTTAACAGGTAAAGAAGGGTGAGGACCCGAACATGGTGACCGTCTTCCTGGTCACCTATCGGAGGGCTGGGGACTTCATTGACGAGAGGGCGACGCAGGCATATGTACGTTCTATTCTTTATATTAACTGACTATAATTTAGAAAACAGAAAAATAGATATCAATATAGACTTTAGTAAACACTTACACGTTAGCAAACATGTTCTAGGCCGAGTTTGTTCGGCTACAGAAGGAGGCGGCTGATGCTGCTGCTGCTGCTAGTGCGCAAGTAGAGGAAGGGGCTGGTACTTCCTCTCAGCCGCCTGCAGAGCCATCGCCGGACGAGCTCTGGATGACCGCCGTTGGCGGTCTTCAGAAGGGTACGTACTACGGTACGGGATCCTACGACGCGTATTTGGCTTCGGAGTCATCCCGGGCCCCCTCTGTCAGTACGCAGTCTCCGGCTACGCAGGCGTCGTCACGAGCTGAGAATGTTCGTCGTCAGATCGAAGAGCTGCGTCGCGAGTTGAAGCAGCAGATTTCTGATGAGGTCGAGCGACGATCCGACCCTCCGATCGTCACCGGACGATTTGATGCGGTCGAGCGCAGTATACAGGAGCTGATGAGTCTGCATCAGGCTGCAGCTGCCAACTTGCAGATGCTCACCGAGTCTACGCAGCGCACAGAGCATAGACAGGTCGAGCTGGAGGGATCGCAGAGGAGCCTATCTGCCTCACTCGCTCAGTATACTGAGAAGGTGGTGAGTACCCTTGCTGCACATGGTGAGCGACTGCGAGAGCTGGAACAGGTACGTCCTCCGGGTCCATCGACGGCGCCGACTCCAGATACTGCGCTGCCTCCGGCACCGACTCCAAACATTGTACTGCCTCCTACTGCCCCTACGGTACAGCTCACCCAGGAGCAGTATGACTACATTCTATCCCAGTTGCGCGGCAGGGGTCCGCAGTGATTTTATTGGTTTTTTTTATGACTTGTATGTATTGGCCCTATGGGCAAATTGTTTATTCATACACTGTTGTTTATACACTTGGTGGGAGACTTTTTATCATCTTTCATTTTTATTTGACTCTATTGGATGTTTGTGAGGATGTGTGTCTGTGATATTTACTTTGCACTGCCTCCTATTTTTATTGTGATATTTACTTTGTGATATCTGCGACGGGATGACAAATATACCTACGCTGGGTTATAAGCGATGATCTGATATACAAAGGAGGTGCTGCCAAAATTTTAAAAAAATATATTGTGTATTTTTGTTATGATGTATGTCTGTGTTTACAGTGAATGTGAAATGCAGTGTTCAGAACCATCGACAGTTTCGATTACTGTTGTATGTTTTATCTTGGATAGAAATAGCAACAGTTCAGGGTGCACTTCTGAGAGCTTTATTTTCACGTCCTTCACTTTCTCGGACGTCGTAAAGGTTCCCGAGAAGGTGAAGGACGTGAAGAGGAAGCTCTGAGAAGTGCACCCTGAACTGTTGCTCTTTCTATCCAAGATAAAACATAGAACAGTAAACGAAACTGTCGATGGTTCGAACACTGCACTTCACACAACTGTAAACACAGAAACACAGCATAACAAAAATATCAATTATATTTAAAAAAAAAATTTAACATTAGCGACGTATAGCGACGTTCTGCGACGTACTGCGACGGCAAATAGACGTCGCTATACGTCGCTAACTAGCGACGTTACGTCGCTCGACGTCGCTAATATACGTCGCTAAGTTGCCCATGTGGCCACGTGGATGCCATGCCTCGTCATCATTTATAAACTTTTAAAGCGTCGCTAGTGGTCGCTTTACGTCGCAATGTTGGCGACGTACTGATACGTCGCTCTCTGTCGCTCATTTGGCGACGTCTAGCGACAATGGACGCTGCGTCGCAAATAACGACGTTCGGCGACGAAAGTATCATCTGCGACTTGCCTATAAGCGACGTACATTTTTCGTCGCTAAATACGTCGCAAATCATTTTTAGCGACGTATTTTCTGTATTTAGCGACGTCTCCTGACGTCGCTAATCTGGGTTATTTTAGTAGTGATATGAACCGTGTGAGAGATATGTATTCGTTCCTGTCCTAATTGGACCCGTTGATAAAATTTTACAGGTAACTTGGAGGATCACAGCTAGCCTAAAGGACATTAGTAGAGCTTGGAGTAGATGTCTAGAGTTTTGTTTACCTTATTTCTTGTTTGTCTTGGAGATGTATTTCATTTTAGATATTGAGATTTTGTGTTTGTTAAACACTTGACTTATTCATTTTTGGTTGTATCCCTCTTGTGGATGTTATCTATTTCATCGTGCTGATTATCTACCTGTAGTTTTGTGATTGAGATTGTATCCTTCTGAGATTGTCCTTCGTTTGGAGATTATATCATATAGTATTAGTTGTGATTGTGACCTAAAACAGCGTTCTATTGCCGACACTGCGACATAGGCTGGACGTACCCACTTCTCGTGTCCCTACACTGGGTGGGAGTCGTGACATGAGCTAAAGCATTGCATCATACTATTCTTCCAATTATATTTCAAAGACTAAGCATTTGGCTCACAAAAATAAAAATAGCTTAGTGTTGTATGTCCAAACAGCCTTTGCAGCCAGGCTTAGTCCAGGTTCCTCATGTGGTAGGTGTTGCAAGAGTTTAACAAGTCTATAGTTTGAACCATATAATCTTCTCCATATAAAGATAATTAAGGTTATGGACATCCCAACTTTGGTATACGAGTCTAGTATCAGATTGTGTTTCTGCATGTGGTGTATACAAATCCAATGCAAACTAGAGAAAATCACCATTACAATTTAGGTCTAATAACAATAATACACAATATGTACTAAATATTAGAAGTGAATCAGCTACAGACAAAAATACAAAGAAGAGAAGATATTTGTTAAGAATTTTACTGAACGTGTGAATTTTGTTGTGCCTTATGGCGTATCCCATACGCGTCAGACACAACGAACAAATCATAGACAAATTGAGAGCATAGTAGAGAGATAGAGTACCGATAAGGGAGGACTCGAGGAGGTGGCGGCTCAAGAGGACTTGGTTGGTGAGGGTGAGGGATCTAAGCTCCTACATTCTGTCGTCGATCTTGACCATGTTTTAGGCGTTGGAGGCCAGCACTACTAGGAATGTCCAAGCAACGATCTTGACCATGAGGGGGCCCTTGCCACGCATGAGGCTGTCGATGCCCATGGTGGCTAGCTTCCATAAAAGTGATAGGTACATGGAGTCATCAGAGATCCGGACAGAAGGGAAAGATGATTTTTTTTCTTAAGTTTCACATTAACTTTAGTTTTAGTAGATGTACATGGGTTTAGGATTTTTTTTAATATTTGGCTTGGATGCTTTTCTCACAGATCACATGATATAACATCTGTGCAGGCTAGATTTGGAACGAATTTGGAATATAAAAGCATATCTAAATAAAATAATTTTAAAAAAATAAAATAAAATATATTAGAAACATTTTTCTGAACCGAAATGCTTTTATTCCGTTCCAGGATCTAGGTACAAAAAATAAGCGTTCAGAATGAAAGATGTTTCCTCATTTACTATTTTGGTGTAGTGAGATACACCTTGAAGGATTTAAATAATTTCCTAAAATGGAAACTATAGATTTATTAGGTTTAAGCCAATATTGCTGTACAAAATCCCAAAAATAATTTAAAATAATTCTAACAGGTCATGGCAACTTAACATAGGCTCTAGCAAGGCTCGTTAACCTAATTTCGAGTCGGTGTGTTTTATTGAACAAAAATAGGCTCAAAAAGTCTAATAATTGGGTCTTATGTGCCATTTGAAAAATAAATAACACATGAGAACTCAATTGAGTGGGACACCATTGGCATGTGTGTAGTAGGCTCAAAATAGGTCCAAAAAATATATTAGATCGAAACATTTGGATCGGGATTGGGTCTCAAATTCGACTTGGTAAGTACATAGAATTTGACTGCGAAGGCTATAATAACTATTTTGACCCTAAAGTTGTGCAAGAAAAATGTAGTACAAGAAAACATGTTTGAATGGGAGATGAGAAACTAAAATAAAGGTGTACTCATCTAGAAGATGAATATGGAACTTGTTTCGAGAAATTGGCTAATGGTATGCTTCAAAAATCAAAACTACGACAAAGTGCATATATAGTCAAAATTGAAAATAAAATATAGTTTAATAAAGAAAAATCATATAAAATAAATAAATAAATTCTCAAAAATTAAAAGATTACAGTCTAACCACCTTAAAAAAAATTTATCCTCGAAATTAGACACAATAATATAACAATACATAATAATAATACTAAAATAATTAATGGCAATGGCACTCTGTCCCGGCAGTGCTGGCCTCGAAACTTTTGTTGAGCTTCATCTTGATGCTTTGAACACCGCATAACCTGATGCTGGTTCAATCTGCACTTCAAGTACCATCCTAGCTTCTTCCTATAATCCTTCTTAACACGTCCCTTCTTGCTGCAAAAATGATAGGTCAGGAGTTCCTTTGTCTAGTGCGGTGTGACCCTCTGCTAAAGGCATCTGATCGATTCTCCATGTTGTCCTCAAAATTATCTTAAGGCATAAATAGTGGAAACTATTCGAACATGATTTTTAGAGGATACTACTATCCATGGGATTCTAAGTTTACATATCCTACCAAAAACTAAGGTACACTAGGTTCTAGGTCCATCCTAACTTATGTGATGATAGCACAAAATCAAGGTCAGGAACGGTACAACTTCCTAAAGGAATACAAAACTTTAGGTATAACAGATTGCAATCATGGGCCTTCTAAGGAGCCTTAAATACCATCATAGTATTGTTGGTCAATGACTCTATAAGGTAAACTATTACTAATTCTACACTATTCTTACATGGGTTAGGTCTTTAAAACAAGAAGAAAATCAATACTCTACTCCTTCTAACTATCAACAAGCTATACAATTCTAATAAATATACTTTGCCATTTACACGTATCTGCTAGGTAAGGTCAATGCTAGGTTAAACAGATACATAAGCCCATTGGTCAGTCGTCTAGTCTTGGCCTTCTATTGGTCATTTTAAGGCTAGTCTTACTTTTAGAGGTGATTGTCTAGTCTAACACATACCTTCCAACTCTAACTAATGCTTCTAGGCCACATATCGTTATGATATTATCACTCAATAATAATCCCTCTAGCACTTCAATTCAAGGTTTCATTTTTAGGCAAGGGTAGCATGGATTTGTCTACTGATCTTAGGGTCTCTTTTTAGGGTTAAATCCTACATTGTACTCTATTCTAACTTCCATCTTAGGGAAATATATAAATAGAATTCTACCCACCATAGTTATTTACCTTGTCCTTATTGGTCCATTGGTCATAGTAACACCGGATTTTGATAATCAACATACACTTTAGTCGATATACAAATAATATATTACAGGTACAAAGAACAGAATGTCTACTTCCAACAAGCTACTACTCATCGTCTTTGTTGTTAAAAAACCACACATGCAGATCAAGAATTGTTTTATATTTTATTCTGTATTTTTTTCTTTTATTGAGTCTAGGAAAATGTAACGTTGATCGGATTGGCAATTGGCTTTCTACTGAACTCCACTATCCAAAATAAGCCTACCTATATACCCCATATTCTATACTAAACCTACACCCAATCCTATATCAAATACCCATACAAAGCGCATACAAAAATTGAGCAGATATTCATATGAGAACTCTACCCGAGTTCGGTCAAGGTGTTTCCAGAACGTTTTTGTCTTCCTGAATATCTATAACCACTTTTTAAATTACGAAATTTATGGACCCGAACTCTGTCGAGTTCTGTCCCAAAAAATGCTATAAATAGAGGAAAACTTTCCATTCCAAATCATTCATTCATTCCTCTCTTCTCGCTCTATTTAAAAGTATCCCAGAGCTATTCACTTTCATATCTAGCCTTTAACGAATCCTAGCCAAGCCAAGCCAATTGCTATTTCGTTTCAATTTAGAATTTGGTTGTTCAAGTTGTAAAGAAGGTTTTACGAAAATATTCCAGTTTTCAAAAGTTTGCCTCAGTTGAAGTTGCAAGTCCTTCAGATAAAAATTCATGTGTAAGGAGCTGCAAGTGCTCGGTTAAAGCTTGTGCCATTGTAACACCCAGTTTTCCAGATGAGGGTAATTTTGAAATTTTGTGTTTTTAATTATTTAATTATGACATTTAAATAATAATATGATTTTTGGTAATTTTTGGATTATTTAAAAATTATTTAAAATCATGACTTATGATTTTGATGCTTGCTAGTGTAAACCGAGAGACTGTCTAACCTAGAGCCTAACCATGGCATTAGGATAATTATTTTTATTTTTGAGCATGAGGGTATTTTGGTCATTTGGCCTCTTTGAATTATTAATGATTTAATTAATTGGTGATTTGATTTTTGACTTAAACTAGTTGAGACTTGTAGACTAGCCTAGAAGCTAACCCTAGTTGGTGACCCTAGTCTAACTCTAGTTAACCTACTTGAGCAATTAGAAATTAGTTTTAAGGTAAGAAGGATTAGTTTGGGTGGAATTAGTTAAAGACTAGTGACTTAAGTCAATGACTTATGACTTACCAAATTAAAGACTAGTGATTAAGCCATAGGCCCATGACTTAAGCCCAAAACCAATCCTAATCCAACCATGGCAGCCACTATTAGGGTTTCTCCTTGCCTATAAGTAATCTCTTAGAGTGTTCTTGCCTCTTTTTAGGTTTGCCCTAATTTTGGAGGAGAGGTATTTTTTCCTTTGCTCTAAAATCCCATTTTATTCATTTTAACTCCTTTTTAACCCTAGTCTTTTGCATTAGGATCTAATTTATGTTTGTTTACTGATTTTTGAGGATCACCTCAGTTTGTGTGCCATTTGGAGAATTGGAGTTGCCATTTGGAATCCCCTCTTTGAAGCTTTTTTTAAGTTTTGATACTCAATAGGTAAACTATATAACCCCTTGTTTTTCCTAATTTCTTTGCATATAAGGTTAGGTTTAGGGGTTACCTAACTGTCCACGAGATTTGGGCACAATTTATGTCCATTTCGTGTTCGTATCGGACACGTATTGTATTGGTAATATAGGTGTTTGTAGAAATGCCACATAGGAAGTTATTTTCATATTTTTGAAAAGTGATTGCATGGATTTGTAGATCTAGGTAAGTGTATTAATTTTTGTGAAGGTGGTATGGTATTTTGTGTCCTGTTGTGTCGTGTTTTTCCACTTGGACATGCAGCACGAGCCCGTAGGCCGTGTCCTGCATCTCGGGGCCTGTATCTCATGATACAGGACACGTCAAGACCTAAAATTTTGGAGGAAACATGGGACAATGTCTGCCACCATGCTTCCAAAATTTGGGAGCATGACGTTCACTACATGTGGAGAAATTGCGGTTGCACTGGCCGCGCGCTTTCGTGCGCATGCACAGGCACGGCTGACACGTGATTCGTGTCATGTCTGTATGTCACGTGGAAGCGTATCAGGGTGACACAGTCCTAGACCTACCCTAGACGTACCTCTGGACACGAACACGAGTTGTGTCGTGTCGTGTGTCGCGTGTTAGATGCGCGTGCACGCGTGCACGACGATTATTTGTACACAGTGCGTGTCTGTGTTCGTGCAGTTATTTTGGACACGATTCGTGTCCAATTCTTGGACACGAGGACCCTAACTAGTACCCTCACTTGTGTAACATTATTTACCAACCCTTTGTTTGTCATTTAGATATGAATTTGAATTTTCGAATTTCCTATTGTACACTGATATTCACTGATACGGCTGAATACCCATTGGGCTGAATATATTTTTCTGAATTTGATTTTCGTTTTCCCTATTTTTATGATGTTTGAATGATAAATGGGACCCACCTACATAACTGATGGATAATGGATAGGCTAATTTTGATTTGTGCAGATGCATATGGGTTTTGGGAATCGAGTTGATATGATTAACTGTCATTATGGTTTAGTTTTACTCAAATCAATTTCCTGATTTCATTCTTCTTCTTTTTAAACTGTTAGATGCTATTAAAGGTTAAACTAGGTTCACCCACATGTATAGGATGATGCCCATATCAATTGGGACTTATGAATGGACTTTGGGGTTTGAGTTGTGAGAATGGTTGTTCTATTTTTCCAGTCAATGATTTCAGAAAAACTGAAATCTGATATTGAACTCCTGTTTTCCTCACATTACAAACTCATATTTCCGATTTCTAAGACTTCCTCACACTTTGCATACTCTTACACACGCACACATATGATGATTAACACACACACAAAACCCTTTAAACTGTCACACCCTATTGTTCACTGATTTCCAGTTATTTCTACACACATTGGATCACTGACTTCTCCATATTCTGAACCTTCCCTCACACTATCACACACACAGTCACTCATTCACACATCACTAAATTCCTATTTTTACTCACATATGTCTTCCTCACATCACACACATATACACATATGCAATGTACACACACACCCTCTATCCTAGAAACCTGTCACACTGTTTCACACCTCTCCACTACACACACACATTCTGAGTCTCATAGCACACACACACATGTGTATCATGACACACACATATGAATTTCCCTCACACACACTCACACATGAGTCACATGACACACACATATGAAATTGATACTCACATCACTCTTGCCACACTCTACACTATTTCACTTCACTTCTTCACATGTACACACACTTGACACTCTTTCACTCTCTTTCTATCTCACTATATATAATGTATATAATGTAGTGTATGTATATGCACATATATGTATAGATGTAAATATGCTTATTGATATGATATGGTTAATGTATATAGTGTTTGTATATATATATATATATATATATATATATATATATATATATATATATATATATATATATATATATATATATATAAAAATATATATATATATATATATATATATATATATATATATATATATATATATATATATATATATATATATATATATATATATATATATATTATATATATATATATATATATATATATTTTATATATATATATATATATATATATATATATATATATATATATATATATATATATATCTGTGTAAAAAATATATATATATATATATATATATATCTGTGTGTGTGTGTGTGTGTGTGTGTGTGTGTATAGGTATGTGTGTTGGTTTGTAGTCTTGTATAGCCTTGGTTAAGATCTAGTTAGACTAGCATAGGCTAATTTGACTAGTTTAGACTTGGTTAGCCCTAGTTGACCTAGTTTGACTTCTAGAGTTGACCAAAGTTGACCAAGTTAACCAAGAGTTGACCTTGGTCTAGATTGACCTAGAATCATGTAGAATGCATAGTAGGACTTCATATTACCATTTTGAACTTTTTGTGACTTATACTGTTCTATAGGAGACAGACACTCCTCGGACAGTATATTCTCTTCGGACATTCAGGAGATCAGGCGAGTACATTCTCTGACCGTTTCATACTTGTCTGGATTTACATTCTTGCTCTAGATTACTGTAGTTGATGCTGACACGATTGTTATCACGGATTGGTACTATATGGATCTTCTTTTGAGATGTTATCCCCTTGTATTCACTAAATACATATTGTGATGTGCGCTTCACTTACATATTGTATTTATTGAATACCCTTATCCTTGTATACTCATTGTGCATATTGTACTCTCATTATCACATGAGTCCCATGGATAGACCATTGTACAACTATTGTATAATATTGTACATCTATTGTATAACATTGTACACTATTGTATAAGATAACGTAACTGGAGTGGATCCTTGTGTATTGATTGGGGAGGGGGAGTAGAATTGGTTATGTAATCAAATCCTATTGTACAACATTGTATAACTATTGTATATGTCCATTGTGCACTCACGTACAAAGGAGTTACCATTGCATTGTCCTAAATCGTTTACATAACCATATTGTACTCTAAATCACATATTACTTACAGTTCTTACTTATCATATATAAATATTTCCTATTATCAAATCTCTGTTGTTTTTCATATACATTCTTCTTTCAGCGTTTCCTGTATCTTACTCTATTGCATGCTTTATATTTTCTAACTTGATATGAACTGCGTGAGATGTATTGTGCTCGCTTCCATCCTGACTGGACCTGTTGAAAATTTTACAGAGGATGATGAGGAACCCTGCACCCTTACTTGGAGCTTGCCTACTTGACACTCGTGACCTGGACCCCTGGGGAGGTTCAGGCAGCTGCTGAGGACGATACCTTGCATAGTGTAGATAGCTTAGACTATTCTTTCTTTTCATGTTTAGTTGTTGTCCTTATTTTCAGAGTTGTATATTTAGAGATGTTGAGACTGGTAGTTGTTGAGACTTGTTATTTCATTCTGATGTACCTCAGTTGAGGATTTCTTTATCTATTTCCATCGTGCTATATTCTACCTTAGATTGTGATTGAGTTGTACCTCTGTGTTGGACTCCTTTTGGAGAGTATTCATATTATGCTAGTTATAGTTCATGACCTAGAACAGCGTTCTACCACCGACACTGCGGCGTAGGCTGGGCGCTGTCACGTACTCGTACCCTCACGGTGGGTGCAGGTCGTGACAGCCATAGTGGATTAACATCGAACAAGAGTACTCGAGACTGGGCTAATCCTCTCAGAAGGATACCAGTATACATCGTTGTGTCATGAGTTTGCCTTTCTGATGCTCTTTACTCTCTGCATTTAAATTTTATAGTTTGCTCTATAATTTAAACCTGTGATACTGCTTAGAATTTTTTAATTGGTGATTATCTTTCCACTGCACACACGCACTATATTCACCCCCCTCTAGAGGTGCTCAACGTTCCTACAATTGGTATCAGAGCAAGTTATATTCAAATATAATACTGTAGAGAGTATATATATGGCAGTCGTGAAATCTATATTGATAAGTGAAGGGCAATCCATAAATAGACCTCCACTATTCGATGGAATAAACTATACCTATTGGAAAACACGAATGAGTTTCTTTTTCAAATATCTTGATTTTGATCTTTGGTCTATAATCATAGTCGGCTACAAAAAGCCACCAAGAATAGTGATTGACGGTAATCTTATGAACAAGCCACATGACAGATACACGGAGTTAGAGAAGACACAAGCCAGTCTTGACGCAAGAGCGTTTAATGCACTCTTCTGTGCTATTGATAAGACTGAGTTCAATATAGTATCTACATGTGTCACTTCGCACGAGATCTGAAAACTTCTTGAGGTAACTCATGAAGGAACTTCACAAGTAAATGAATCCAAGATCGACAGACTAACACAAGAGTATGTGGCTTTCAAGATGAAGACAAATGAGTCAACTACACAAATGTTCACACATTTCCTAGATATAGCTAATCCTCTATCTTCTTTTGGTAAAGATTATAATAACCATGAAAAGATCAGGAAGGTGCTCAGGGGACTAACCAAGAATTGGAATCCGAAGGCTACAATAATTATTGAAGGAAATGATCTTACCACAATGTTACTAGAGATGTTGATGGGTAAACTCATGACTCATGAGCTTGACCTACAAGACTTTGAATAGGCAACCCCAAAAGAAAATTTTGTCCCCCTTAAAGTACAAGCTAAAAGATTCTTCAGTGAAGATACTGACGATGAGGAGTCAGATAGTGATTGTCACGACCTGCTCCCGAATAATTGGATACGAGTCGGACACGCCCAGCCTTCGTCGATGGACACGGCGAAGTAAGCTGTAAAATACTAAGGAAAACTTCAAGTCACAATGTAATGTAAACAACACAGCTTTTATAATGTTCCCAAAAAATTACCAATATCCATCAAGTGTTTAGTACAAAATCAGCCGGAGACAAATCCGGTCAAATGAAATAATATACAATAATGAATATCTACAATACAATCTCCAAAAAAAATAAACTAAAATAAAAGCTATAATATCCAAGCAATCACCAGCTCCATGTAATCTCCCACTCACCTGCAACGATCGTGTCAGGAAAAGAGCAAAGTACAACCCTGACCAGACAATATACAATATAATCTGTAATCCAGAGTACAAGGTGAAACCAGAATACCAGAATACTAGAAATGGAATGAAACTACGATACCAGAGATGAAACGTAAAAACTGCAGGCAATGGATGACAATCAATATGCTAGACAATGAACACGGCTATCAATGTACAAGGCAATGAATCACGACAATCAATATGCAATTGTGACAATTTGAAATATTAAAACTAATGTGTGACCGGCATAGGAGCAATCAATCAATCAATGAGGCAATGAGTCAATGAGTTAATTCTACAAGGTCCGGCTTCATCGTACGTGAAGTGTACGATTAGGCTATCCACAATTTCCTATGTTGGGTGTGGTCAAACAAAAGCTAATATTTCCCCTAATCTCCGCAATAAACAATGACTCACAAGCAATGAACAATGGTACCAGACAATCGTGTGTATTTCGTGTCCGATATGAGAACATGGCACATGAAGGTAAGACAGAAAACAAGGTACAAGTCGAGTCAGTGTACTTGCCTCGGTTTGGTTGCACGAGAGTAGTACTGCATGGTTGTAAATCACCTGTTATATTTTTGTACAATTATTAGGATTTTGAAATAATGATCATTAGCTATCTAACTTTAGATAATTCAACTATATCTCTAACTAGCTAATGGAAATATACTAGCTAATAATATTTGGAAAATATTATAGTTTTAATCAATATAAACACTAATAAAAATATATACTATATGATTTTAGAAATTTTTAGAAATATTTTATTAGCAAAATAATATTAGGTAGACAAAATCCTTTTGAAATAATTTGCACAATAATAATAATTAAAAATACGACTTTGTTTTAGTAGAAATCTTACAAGTAAACATTTGTTAACATGCTTCCATATTTATAACAAGTAATATTTAGGAATTATATTATAGCAAAACCTATACTTTAATAAGAACATTTAAATATCTACTAACAATTTGATAATGAAGAAATTTTATTAATGATATTAATAATACTATTATTCTAAATATTGTTAAGGTCAATACAATTATCATTAACTTAATATACCAGAGAATGGTTTATCAAAATAGTTAACAATATCATTAACTGAATTCTAGCTAACAGGCCAAGCCCAACTATCCATATACTTCAACCACATAGTTTAAATCCACGATTTATTCTAACACAACCTGAAACCCAAACTCCTCACTAAACCCGGCCTATCAAACCCAACGGAACTACAACCCAGCCCAAACTAAATCTCTGTTAAAACATTAATTTAACAGCAGTATAACCGGCCCATCACTCTAAGCCCAAGACCCTGGCCCGAACCCAGCTTATACTCTCTGTTAAACTAATAAATTTAACTTAATTTTCTTAACCCAACCAGCCCAATCTCCAAGCCCGACCCTGTGGCCCAGGAACCCGGCCCAACCCTTATCATATAATCCCATTCACCTTCTCTCTCCTCTTATTTTCACTCCACCGATCAGAACCCAGCCGAAGATTCGAGAGAGAGCTCGTCTCTTCGTCTTTTTCGATGAAGAGAAACTCGGCCTCTCCCCCACACTTCGTCTTCTTCGTTCTTCGAGTTTCCCAAACCCTAACCCTAAAGCTTCTCCTTTACAGTCCAGCCTTCCACCATAGCCCACCGAACTCAGCCGACCGAACCTTTCCTTCACTCGTCTTCGTCTCCTTCCTCTGGCTTCCGCAGACGAACAACCCCCACTCGTATTCTCTCTCTTCCCAGCCCACTTCGTCCCCTTCTTCTAGCTCTCATGGCTAGGAAAACCCTAACCCTAGTAGAACTTCCCATGGAGAACCCTAACTTTAGCTCCTTCTTCAACCTCTCGACTTCCCAAACCGAAACCCTAAATATTCTCCTCCGGCTAACTCTTCCTAGTCCCAAGTTCTCCTCTCCATCCCTTCAAAATCCGACCACAAACCCTAGATTCGGCCATGGCCGAAACCCTCGCTCGAAACCCTAACCATGTCTTTAGTTCGTCTTCCTCAGACCAGTCCCAAACCCTAGATTCCTCTCATACCTTTCCCTTTGGTTCGAAACCCTAGCCCTAAGTTCTTCCTGTCACCACAAACCCTAGTCCCAAACCCTAGAAAATAAGAAGAAAAGGGGTTGAGATGGATCGAGAAGGGGCTCACCGGCCTGAAGGGGACGTCGATCCACGGCGATCCTCGGTGGGGCGGAGCTCCAGAGAAGCGGCGACGAGATCTGAGCACTGACGGCGAGATGGTGGTGCTCCGGCGACTCGATGGTGACAGACGCCGAGCTTCGTCCTCTGATGATGGCGGCGAGCTCGAGGATCGAAGAGTCAGTCACGTCTACGAGGCGGTGGCACGTGACTCAATAACTCGGCTCTGGGATCGAGGCGGCGCTGCTCAGTGACGGTGGCATGGTCTTCGAGGTGGCGCTCCACTGATGTCGATGGCGTGAGGATCGAGGCGGCAGCTCTGGAGTCGAGGAGACAGTACAGCTCGACGAGATGGCGCTCTGGCGGTGCACACGGCCCGAGGTGGCTCACTGCGCGAAGTGGCAGCACGAGAACCGAGATAGGCGCTGCAGTCGAGGCGGCGGTGGCGCTCGTCCTGAAGTGGCAGCACAGATGGCGATGGCGCGATGGTCGATGCGCGGGGGTCGGCCAGCGGCGTTGTTCCTCGAGCAGAGAAAGGAGAGAGAGAGTGACATGTAGAGAGAGAAATTGAGTGGACTAACAGTGTCAGAATTGTATTAAAATTCGTGTAATAATTTAATATTATTTATAGTGTAATAAGTCAGTGGCAGAGGTGTAAATAACTGTAGATCTGGGGGTGTTCCCAATTATAGGTTAATGGCAGAGCAATAATTATATGTAGATCTGGGGGCACGAATTAGGAATAATTGTAACAGCTTTTCAAAATTCAAAAATAATAACAATTTTTGAAATCTGGTTTTGCCTCCAATAATTCCAACAGATTTCAAAATTCGAAATTGAAACAGATTTCCAAATACCAAAACCCAAAACATTTCCCTCCACAGTTTTAAACAAATTATCCAACAGATTACAATTTACCAACTGTTAATGAAAATAGTTAATGTTTTCTCAATAAAATTGTATATTAATAAAATCCAAAATAATAAATAAATCATTTAGCATAATTAACAGTTACTAATTAATTACAACTTAATCAATATTATTAACATTAACAATATTACAATTCATCTGAAATACGCAATTTGGTATTAAAATATTTTTTTCAAATTGAGGAAAACCCGAAATTCATTTTAGTCAAAATTAGGTTTTTTTAAGAAACAATATTTAAATTCAAGAAAAATTAGAAAAAAATCCTAAAATTTACCAAATATGATTTTGGGAGTTACAGTGATGAACAAGCCCTATTAGTCAAAAAGTTCAGAAAGTTCTTGAGGTTTAAAAAATCAAACCGAAAGAAAAAAGACGTCCAAGAAAGCAATGAAGAAGAAATGATATGCTATGGATGCAAAAGATCAAACATATAAAGAAGGACTGTCCTATAGTCAAGAAAAATAGTTGATATGAACGATTAAGCCGAAAGTCAACAAATGGTCGTAAGTATGCAAATACAAGCATCTGACATGAAAGCAAGGCCAGTAAGTCAGAAGTGGAAGAAAGACACAATAGTTCTGCAAATATCTGTTTAATGGCATTTTATCAGTATCAGACAATCATCTATATGATCATTTTACTTTGATGAACTCTCTAATGCTTTTAGCCATTTACTTGACGAACACAAAAGTGTGCTAAACAAGTATAAGCAATCTCGAAAAGAGATAAAAGCATACACAGCCAAAGTGGCTAGACTGTCTAACATATTACAAGAAATAAAGGAGATATCTACCATAGGTAACATAGAAGAATTGGCAAATATTAAGCTAAGTCTTCATGAAGCTCAATGCACGATTAATCAGAGAGAGAATGACTATACACAAGTGCTTTTTCTATTTGATTCTGAGAAAAGATTACGAATAGACACTGAACAAAGGCTGAAAGATATGACTAAGAAACATGTAGCAGCTTGTTCAATCTCTAAAAAGTTAGAGATAAAATTAAGCAAACAGGTTAATCCTGTTACACTGCCTAAGATCTGTCCTACTATACAGTGTATACCAAAGAGGACACGGTCAAGGAAAGCATGCAAGAAACATGTTTCACACAATCATGCTTTCACTTACAAGTATCCGCATAAGACACAAAAGACTCATGTCTGTACTAAGTCAAAGGACACTCACTCTAGAATTATCTGCACATACTGTGGTCAACACAGGCATATATCACAATATTATAGAATTAGAAAGTTAGTAGACATGAATAAATTCACATGGATACCCAAAGCTAACTATGTTGGACCCTCAAAGAAATGGGTACCAAAGGTCATATCTACTCGTCTTGTAGGTAGGCCAACCCTCTCATACTATAAGCAAATGGATCCTCGATATCGGATGTTCGTGGCATATGATAGCTGACGCATATTTATTTGTGACGTTATCGATGAAGAGAGAAGGATATGTCTCATTCGGAAATAATTTGAGAGGTAACATAATAGGTAATGGTATTGTTGGTATGTCCCCCTTTCCAGAAATAAAAGACGTTTGCCTTGTAACATAATTAAAACATAACCTTTTAAGTATTAGTCATCTTACTGACAATGGTTATGGGATTAATTTGTTAAAGACAAATATTCTACATATGATATGTCTACTGGTAATCCAGTCTATGAAGAAATTATGGAGGATAATATTTATATTTTTTTAGAAAGTACTAACAATGCATGTAAGTGCCTAGTAGTCAGCCAAGATGAAAGTTGGATATGGCATATGAGACTAGGACATGCAAACATGGATACCATTTCAAGACTGTCAATAAAGAAATTGGTAAAAGGACTACCAGAAATATCATTCAAGAGAGACATGGTATGTACTGACTGTGAGAAAAATAAAGCAACTAGATCCTCTTTTAAATCTATCAATGCTGTGAGTACTTTTAGACCTTTGCAGTTGATTCATATGGATTTATTTGGACCTAGAAGAGTCGCTAGTCTTGGCGGTAAGCTCTATACTTTTGTAATTGTTGATAATTTCTCTCGATATACATGGGTTTTCTTTTTATCAAACAAAAGCGATGCACTTTTTAAATTTGAGCTTTTCTGCAAAAAGGTTCAAGAAGAAAAAGGTTTCATGATTATTCGTATTCAAAGTGATCATGGAGGTAAATTCGTAAATTCTGATTTCAAAAAGCTTTGTGATGCAAATAGTTTTTCTCATGAGTTTTCTTGTCATAGAACTCACCAACAGAATGGTGTTGTGGAGCGAAAGAATAGAACTCTAAGCGATATAGTTAGAGTCATGTTAAACCATCATAATCTTCTAAAATACTTTTGGGCTAAAGTTGTAAGTACAGCTTCTCATGTTTTGAATATGGTGCTGATTTGATCTATATCAAAGAAGACACCTTATGAATTATAGTTTAGTCGCATTCCAAATATTTCTTATTTCAAAAAATTTGGATGTCATTGATTTATCCTAAACACCAAGGATAACTTGGGCAAGTTTGACTCTAAGGCAGATGAAGGAATATTCCTCGGTTATACTGCCAAGAGTAAGGGATATAGAGTCTTTAATAAGAAATTTATGATCGTTGAAGAAATAATTAATGTTTTATTTGATGAGCTCAAAGTCATATAGCAAGTGACAACAATGATAAAGAAGCAAGGAAAATACCAAAAGCAACTGAAGATGTTATGCTGAGAAACACTGTCACGATTCGCTACCCAAATTGTTGGGCCGGGCCGAGTCATGTCCAGCCTACGCTTGAGATAAAGCGTACTAAGCTGTTCCAAAGATATCAAGGTAAGACTAAAATGTGCTAACAGTTCTATAAGTAAAGAGTCAGAAATGTCCCAAACATAAAAGTCATCTCGTATATAAGAAAGTTTCAAGTACAAGTCCATAATGTAAAGCTGGATACAGGTCCAGTCACAAAATATATAGTCTAATACATGACTACTCTCAAAAGTCCAAAGTAAATAGACAACTAGACGAGTTTCCCCTCAGGTACATCCTCGTAAGATAAAGCCTGGTCCTCGGCAGTAACTCCATAATATGAATCACAGAGCAACTCCTCCTCAGTAAGTATACCTACAACGTTATCCTGTCAGGACGGAAGTAAGTACTGAATCTAACAAACATATAATACTGATCATGTGATGAAAAGAAATAATATGACATAGCATGTTTAACCAGTTTTAGATACATTTTATCATGGCAATAATTATTTGTTTTAAAGTTTAAAACTGTAGTAGGTGAGTGATCAGTCAATAGGTAATCAGGATGTACAGTGGTACATATCAATTTTCTGAAGTATACATACGTACCCTTAACGGCATCGGTGTATGTCCATACACAAACGCGGGATCAGACATACGACAAAGTTACATATAGAATGTAACAGTGCTCGGTAAATACATACGGAGAAGGGGGGCATGATCACGTACACTAACAGTTTCCCCTTAACCCGTTGTTAAACATCTGAGAGATATGAAAACTGTCCTAAACATGGTAAAGACTGAAAGTAATACAACATGTAAATTTTTAACTTGCTACCCCAAGGATCGGTATTTAACATGGTTGGAAATCACAGTTTACGGTTATAGCAGTATGTAAAGTTTGTAGAAGTACTTGACTTTAGCAAAGCAAAGCAGCGATAAAAATGCTATAGATGCCTAGTGACTCGTCACTGTAGAAATAACACATAAACTTAGTTTTTATACTAAGTTAAACACTAAGACACTAGTTGTGCGATACGACTTTCTGACTGGACACTTAGCCAAATGGTGACTTTAGCAGAGGAGACCAATGTGGGATGACACAATACCCAAACTAGCTTTCTAGGGTCATTACACTAGTACCGGGTGAGGTCCAATACGTCTATAACTCAAAACAACACAAAACATTGAAAGTCGTAATTATTCAATAAATAAATCAAACTATACACTATGTTCCAATAATTTTTGTGATAGACAAAAAGCTCAATTTTACATAGAATAAAGTGCCAAAATGATCCTTGTTAATTATAGAAATTTATACTAATTGTTTTGGAATTTATAAACCTTCATAGATATTTATTAAAAATTAGCAAACATATGTATCCTGAAAATAAGTTCTGTTTCCCTATTTTTATAAAATACCAAAAGTACTTATTGAATGCTAGAAAAATTATATTAAATTATCTAAATTAAATAGTATTTGAATACAATTTTTTCCAGTCTTTTACAGCGTTTAAAATATATATAAAAATTCAAAATCAGCAAGCAACAGTTTCTGAAAAATAATTAATTGATTATTTACTATTTTGTCCATGTATTCGAAATTGAACCGAAGTCCAGATACAGGACCCAGAGCCATGAATCAAGTCCAATATGACTTGTACAGACTCTGAATGTATTAGACACAATTGGGCCCAAAAACCCATGCTAGGCTTGGACATCAATTTGTCATAATCAATAAAATTACAGGAATTTAAATATAAATAATATATTTTAAAGTGGTAAATATACAAGTCACAAATTATAAAATAATTTGTAAAATTTTACATAATAATATTTTGTACAAAGTAGAATTTGAAATGTATATATAAATATACAACAATAATATTTATATATTTACATATATATATATATATATATATATATATATATATATATATATATATATAATATATATATATATAATATATATATATATATATATTAAAATATATATATATATATAATGGATATATATACATATAATAAATATACATATATATATATATATATATAAAAAAAATATATATATATATATATAAAAGTACTAAATATAAAATATATATATACAAATACTGTATATATATATATAATAGTATAAAAAAATAGTATATATAATAATATATATATATACATAAATATACATGTATACATATATATATAAATACATATATATACATATATACATATAAATAATAAAATAAAAACATAAACAAAACAAAACAAAAATAAAACAGGGAAGGGGGGCTCGAACTCGGCCAGGGCAGGGGGTAGGGTTTTAGCGCGCTCGGGCTGGCCAGGGGGTCAACCCGAGTCTGTTGTTTAGGGAAGCGTTCGGGTTAGTTTTAAGTTAGAAATTAGGTTAATGGGTTTTAACCCGATAGCAGCCTAATAACCCGTTTAACCCTAAAGTCCTGTGTCATGACAGTTAAGGACACGAGGATACGAGAGTCTCGTGTCTGGGTCATGCACGACACGTACGGCTCAAGTTGGACGTGTCCAGACTTACCACTAGGGTCGTCGTGTCCAGGCGAATCACATATGTGAGTTTGGGACACGCACGACACAATTTTAGGGCTATTACCTTCGTGTCCGGCGAGCTGGGGGTCGTGGAAGGTGCTAGACGGCGGAGAAAGCGTCGTCGTCGCTGCGCTGGGGTGGCGCTGCACTCGTCTCGACAGGGCAAACTCGGTGGTGGGGGTCGATGGTGGTGAAGGCGGCTGTGGAGGTGGTGCTAGGGGTCACCGGAGTTAGGGTTTCGGTTAGGGAAAAGTGGGGGTAGACGGGCTGTGGTGGTCGGAGAATGAACTAGGGTTACGGTTTCGGGGTCAGGCTACTTATAGAGAGGATAGGGCGGTGAGAAGGGGGTCTAGGTCGTTGGTGCGGGTGGCAGTCGCTAGTCGTCGGGGGCAGTTGGAGAGGAGAGAGAAAGAAATATGGGGCGTAACTGTGGGTTTTGCAGCAAGGCCCCCGAAGTTTGGCGGCTTTGCACAATAACCCCAAACTCAATCAGTTTGCAAATTATAATTTGCAATCCGCAAATAGAACAATTTAACAAATTATAATTTGATATTAAAATAAATTTAAATATTACAAAATGATATTAAAATATTTTAATTAATTACAAAATAATATATTTTGTTTTAAAAATTATTTAAAAATTCTAGAAAAATTCCTAATAATTATAATAAATTATTTTAAAGCTAAATAGGTCATTAACATCTGATTAACACTAATTAAACCAAATTTGAAAAATAGGGGCTGACAAGTCTTCCCTCCTTGAAAAATTTCGTCCTCGAAATTCACAAGGATAGAAAACTCTACAATCATTCTAATATAACAAACAATGCAACAAATGACTAAGGCTACTATCAAAACTAACCTCTAAGGTATCAAGCGGGAACGGGTGGTTCCCTCGCAGCTGTTGGGTCAAACAAGTAAGGATATCTCTCCCTCATGTCCGACTCCCTCTCCCAAGTAGATTCACCCGGAGAGTGACGGCTCCAAGCTACTCGTACTAAGGGTATAACTTTGTTCCTCAGCCTCTTCTCCCTCCTGTCCAATATCTCTACTGGCTGCTCAGTGACTGCAAGGCTCGGTCCGATCTCCAACTCTGAATGATCTGGCACACGGCTGGGGTCCGGAACATATCTCCTCAGCTGAGATACGTGAAAGACATCGTGAACTCCTGCTAGGTTGGGTGGAAGTGCAACCCTGTAAGCTACATCTCTGATCCTGCCAAGTATCTCGAACGGCCCGATGTATCTGGGGCTCAACTTGCCTCCTCGTCGGAACCGGATCGTCCCTCTAGCAGGTGATATCTTCACTAGCACCATATCTCCGTCAGCAAACTCCATCGATCTGCGACTAGCATCGGCCCAGTGTTTTTGCCTGTCCTAAGCGACTCTGAGCCTGTCTCTGATCATCCTGACCTTCTCTGCTGCATCCGTGATCATCTCTGGCCCAAGCATAACTCTGTCCACAACATCATCCCAAAAGAACGGTGTACGACATCGTCGTCCATATAGTGCCATACCGATGCTGGCTTGGTAGCTGTTGTTGTATGAAAACTCTACCAAGTGCAAATAGCTCTCCCATGATCCGCCAAAGTCTAGCACACAAGTCCTCAACATGTTCTCCAGCGTCTGTATCGTCCTCTTGGACTGCCCATCTGTCTGCGGGTGGTACGCCGTACTGAACTTGAGCCGACTGCCCAATTCCTCATGCAAGCTCCTCCAGTAGTGGGACGTGAATCTGCTGTCTCGGTCCGACACGATGCTCACTGGTACTCCGTGCAAGCGAACTATCTGCTGCATGTATAGCTCTGCCAACTTCTCGATGGAAAGCCCCACCTTGAAGGATATGAAGTACGCACACTTCGTCAGCCTGTCCATTATGACCCAAATGGAATCCTTCCCTCCTTGGGAACGAGGAAGCCCTGAGACGAAGTCCATCATAATGTGTTCCCATTTCCACTCGAGAATGGGTAACGGCTGCAATAGACCAGCTGGCCTCTGGTGCTCTGCCTTGACCTGCTGGCAAACTAGGCATCTCGAAATGAATCGTGATACATCTCTCTTCATCCCGTGCCACCAAAGATGTTCCCGCAAGTCACGGTACATCTTGTTGGCACCAGGGTGAATAGAATATCTCGATCGGTGTACCTCCTGCAAGACTGCCTCTATCAGCTCTCTCTTCGACATACATAATCGGCTGCCATGCCTCAAGGATCCATCATCTGCTATGGTGAAGTCATCCAGCAATCCAGCTAAAGCCTGGACTCGAAGTTTTTGAAGGCTCTCATCTGTAGACTGTGCCTCCCTGATCTGCTCCATCAAACCTGACTGAATGTCAAACGCCATCATCTGTATCACTGATCCTGGCCGAACTATCTCGATACCGAGCTTCTCCAGATCTTCCTGCAAATGCCGATCTATCATCAGATACCATGCCATCGGATGCCTGCTTAGCACATCCGCCACTATATTTGCCTTCCCGGGGTGATACTGTAAATCGATGTCAAAGTCCTTCATCAACTCCAACCATCGTCTTTGCCTCATGTTCAGCTCTTTCTGCGTGAACATATACTTCAAGCTCTTGTGGTTAGTAAAGATTTCCACACGCTCTCCGTATAAGTAATGTTTCCATAACTTGAGTGCAAAGATCACCACAACTAACTCTAAGTCATGGGTAGGATAGTTCCTCTCATGAGTCCGTAATTGCCTAGATGCATAAGAAATCATTTTCCCGTGCTGCTGTAGGACACATCCTAGCCCCTTTCCCGAAGCATCGATGTATATGGTGAAACCTCCAGACCCTGAAGGTAATGTCAGAACTGGAGCGGTCACCAGCCGCCTCTTCAGCTCCTCAAATGCTGCCTGGCAGTCCTCTGACTAGATGTACTCTGCATCCTTCCGTGTCAGTTTCGTCATGGGTTCAGCTATCCTAGCAAAGTCCTAGACGAACTTCCTATAATAGTCGGCTAAACCCAGAAAGCTCCTGATCTCTAAAACTGACGTCAGAGCCTTCCATGTCTCAACGGCAGCAATCTTCCTGGGATCCACCGAGATCCCCTCTCCAGTGACTACATGACCGAAAAACTCTACTCGGTCCAAAAAGAACTCGCACTTCGACAATTTGGCAAACAACCTCTCCTATCTCAGAATCCCCAAAATTGTCCGCAAGTGCTCTGTGTGCTCCTCTGGTGTCTTCGAGTATATCAGGATGTCGCCGATGAATACTACGACGAACTTATCCAGATACTGGTAAAATATCTTATTCATCAAGTTCATAAAGACAGCTGGCACATTTATGAGACCAAATGGCATCACCAGAAACTCATACTGCCCGTACTTCGTGTTGAACGTCGTCTTCTGGATGTCTGCAGCCCTAACTTTCATCTGGTGGTAACCGGATCTCAAATCTATCCTGGAAAACACCTTCGCCCCACTCAACTGGTCGAACAAATCATCTATCTTGTGCAGTGGATATTTGTTCTTAATGGTGATGGTATTCAAAGTCCTGTAGTCAATGCACAACTGAACTGTACCATCCTTCTTCGGCACAAAAAACACTGGCGCTCCCCATGGAGAAGCACTAGATCGAATGAAACCCTTTTTTAACAGGTCATCAATCTGCTCCTTCATCTCAATGGCCACCTTGGGGTTCACTCTATAGCAAGCCCGAGATACTGGTGATAAACCCGGTACTAAATCTATAGTGAACTCCACATCTTTGTCAGGCAGAAGTCCTGGAAGATCCTCTGGAAATACATCCATAAACTCCCTAATGATAGGGTGTGGCGGAGCTATCTCCCCAATTATCACACAACAGTTCGGCTCTAGGCTAATCTTTGGCCCTGTCCTCCTGACACTGAATGGTATCGTGCCTGGGGGACTGAACAAAATACTACCCTCGTGACAGTCTATAGCTGTATGGGCATAGCTAAGCCAGTCCATCCCTAATATGATATCATACCCGGGGAGTGGCATCACAAAGAATCGTCCCCTAAACTCTCTCCCAGCTATAGTAATAAAGCATCTATAGATTGCTCTAATGGGCACTGGTCCACCTCCCGTCATTACTCTACTCATCTCCTCGGTAGGTATAGCTACTAAGTGGTGTTTATGCATAAACTCTAATGACAGTAAGCTATGAGATGCACCGGAATCAAACAAGCATAGAGCTAGAAAAGTATGCAAAAAAATGTGACCTGTGATGACGTCAGCCAAATAATCTGGCTCCGAAACTGCTCCGGCTCCGGCTCAAGAGCTAGACTATGAGCCTTCTCTTGGGGTCCCTTCTGCTGCTACAGATGTTGCCCAAACCTCTGCTGATGAGTCAGAAGTGGCGGTCCTCTAGACGGTGGTCCGACACCTGGTACCCTGGCTACTGGGTAGTCCCGAAGCTGATGGGTGGTAGACCCACAAGCTAAACAGTGCCCTAACCTCTTCCTAAAGACGATAGCGTCATGGCCTGGCCTCCTACAAAATACACACAAAGCTCCCTTCTGCTGCTGTCGGGGTCCCGGGGATCTAACTGGCGGGGTCGAATGATGTGGTACGGGAGGATGGTATGTCTGCTGGTGCAGCGTCGGTGCTCTCTGCTGGAAAGCCTGACGCTTGGAGGGTCCCTCAAGGTGTATAGAAGCCGGCCTCTTGCAAGATAGAAGAAGACGCTCTTCTATGCTCCGGGCCAACTCTAGGCTCTGGTAGTAGTCAGTCATACCGTTTGCCACTATAAGAATGCCAATGTCTGGAACTAGACCATGACAAAACCTACGCGTCATCTCCTCTGGGTCTGCAACTAGACTAGAAGAGAAACGGCTCAAACGACTAAACTCCGCGGCATACTCGTCGACAGAGCGGTTCCCCTGCTGGATGTTCTAGAATCGTAGCCCCCTGGAGGTCATTCGGCAACCTAGCTCCGAGGAGCTTTCTCTCTACCGAGTCTAGACAGTCATCTGCTACTACAATGCCCTCAGTCCCTAAGAACTCCTTGGGGTTTAGACCCATGAAGTCTTTGATTGTCCCTGCTCTCTGTCGTGGCTCTACAAGTGGTAGGACCACGGTACGTTCCTCAGAAATCTCCATGCTCTGGCGGAGTAGGGTGGTCTGCTCCTGATGGGTCGTTAGGAACCCCTGGATCAGAGTGAACAGTTGGTTCCCGTCGAGTGTGACGGGATCCTGGGTAGGTATAGTAATAGGTGGTGGTGGGAGTATCGGGTCCTGCTGGGACTGTGATGTAGAAGGTGGTGGAGGCATTTGGGTTGGTAGATTTGTGGAGTGGGGGAGTATGGTAGGTGGAGGTGTATCGGTCAACTGGTCAACCGACTGGATAGGGAGTGTGCTGCATTCTCAGGTGTGACAGACTAAGATGAGCGGGTGAGCACTATCTAAATAAATAAATGGGACTTATAAGGACTCTTTAAAGTAAACAATCATAAATAACAAGAAAATCCAATTTGTAACAACGAACAAGTGATGTGTTTCCTATGTTCCAATCCTAGTAATCCTCTAGATGTTCTAAGCGTCATTCCTAGTGTTGTCTAATTACCTTGAGTTCCTAATTGCAGGCATGCTTGGTATAATGACGTAACCAAACAATTTAGTCAGGACCTGCGTGGACCACCACTAAAAATATGTCACAATTTGCTACCCAAATTGTTGGGCCGGGCCGATCATGTCCAACCTACGTTTGAGATAAAGCATAGTAAGTTGTTCCAAAGATATCAAGGTAAGACTAAAATGTGCTAACAGTTCTACAAGTAAAGAGTCAGAAATGTTCCAAACACAAAAGTCATCTCGTATATAAGAAAGTTCCAAGTATAAGTCCATAATATAAAGCTGGATACAGGTCCAGTCACAAAATATATAGTCTAATACATGACTACTCTCAAAAGTCCAAAGTAAATAGACAACTAGACGAGTTTTCCCGCAGGTATATCCTCGTAAGATAAAGCCTAGTCCTCGGCAGTAACTCCATAATATGAATCACAGAGCAACTCCTCCTCAGTAAGTATACCTACAACGTTATCCTGTCAGGACGGAAGCAAGTACTGAATCTAACAAACATATAATACTGATCATGTGATGAAAAGAAATAATATGACATAGCATGTTTATCCAGTTTTAGATACATTTTATCATGGCAATAATTATTTTTTTTAAAGTTTAAAACTGTAGTAGGTGAGTGATCGGTCAATAGGTAATCAGGATGTATAGCGGTACATATTAATTTTCTGAAGTGTACATACGTACCCTTAACGGCATCGGTGTATGTCCATACACAAACGCGGGATCAGACATACGACAAAGTTACATATATAATATAACAGTGCTCGGTAAATACATACGGAGAAGGGGGGCATGATCACGTACACTACTAACAGTTTCTCCTTAACCCATTGTTAAACATGTGAGAGATATGAAAACTGTCCTAAACATGGTAGAGACTGAAAGTAATACAACATGTAAGGTTTTAACTTGCTACCCCAAGGATCAGCATTTAACATGGTTGGAAATCACAGTTTATGGTTATAGCAGTATGTAAAGTTTGTAGAAGTATTTGCCTTTAGCAAAGCAAAGCAGCAATAAAAATGCTATAGATGCCTAGTGACCCGTCACTGTAGAAATAACACATAAACTTAGTTTTTATACTAAGTTAAACACTAAGACACTAGTTGTGCGATACGACTTTCTGACTGAACACTTAGCCAAATGGTGACTTTAGTATAGGAGACCAATGTGGGGTGACACAATACCCAAACTAGCTTTCTAGGGTCTCTACACTAGTGTGGGGTAAGGTCCAATACGTCTATAACTCAAAACAACACAAAACATTGAAAGTCGTAATTATTCAATAAATAAATCAAACTGTACACTGTGTTCCAACAATTTTTGAGATAGACAAAAAGCTCAATTTTATATAAATTAAAGTACCAAAATGATCCTTGTTAATTATAGAAATTTATACTAATTTTTCTGGAATTTACAAACCTTCATAGATATTTAATAAAAATCAGCAAACATATGTATCCTAAAAATGAGTTCAGTTTCCCTATTTTTATAAAATAACAAAAGTACTTATTAAATTCTGGTAAAGTTATAATAAATTATCTAAATTAACATAGTATTTAAATACAATTTTTCCCAGATTTTTACAGCACTATATATATATATATATATATATATATATATATATATATATATATATATATATATTCAAAAACAGCAAGCAACAGTTTCTGGAAAATAATTAATTGATTATTTACTATTTTGTCCATGTATTCGAAATTGAACCGAAGTCCACATACAGGACCCAGATCCATAAATCAAGTCCAATATGACTTGTACAGACTCGGAATGTATTAGACACAATTGGGCCCAAAAATCTATGCTATGCTTGGACATCAATTGGTCATAATCAATAAAATTATAGGAATTTAAATATAAATAATATATTTTAAAGTGGTAAAATATACCAGTCACAAATTATAAATTAACTTATGAAATTTTACATTATAATATTTTGTACAAAGTAGAATTTGAAATACATATATAAATATACAACAACAATATTTATATATATATATACATATATATATATATATATATATATATATATATATATATATATATATTTTATATATATATATATATATATATATATTTTTTTTTATATATATATATATAAAATATATATATATATATATATATATATATATATATATATTTTATATATATATATATTTTATATATATATATATATATATATATATATATATATATATATATATATATATAATAGATATATATACATATAATAAATATACATAAATATATATATATATATATATATATATATATATATATATATATATAATAGATATATATACATATAATAAATATACATAAATATATATATATATATATATAAGTACTAAATATATACAAATACTGTATATATATATAACAGTATATATTTTTTTTATATACAAATACTGTATATATATATAACAATATATATAACAGTATATATATATTAATATATATATACATAAATATACATGTATACATATATATATATATACATATATACATATAAATAATAAAATAAAAAAAAATATAAATAATAATTATAAATAATAAAATAAAAATATAAACAAAATAAAAACAAAAACAAAACAAAACAAAACATGGAAGGGGGGCTCGAACTCGGCCAGGGCAGGGGGTAGGGTTTTAGCGCGCTCGGGCTGGCCAAGGGGTCAACCCGAGTCTGTTGTTTAGGGAAGGGTTCGGGTTAGTTTTAAGTTAGAAATTAGGTTAATGGGTTTTAACCCGACAGCAGCCTAGTAACCCGTTTAACCCTAAAGTCCTGTGTCCTGACAGTTAAGGACACGAAGATACACGAGTCTCGTGTCTGGGTCATGCACGACACGCACGGCTCGAGTTGGACGTGTCCAGACTTACCACTAGGGTCGTCATGTCCAGGCGAATCACATATGTGAGTTTGGGACACGCACGACACGATTTTGGGGTTGTTACCTTCGTGTTCGACGAGCTAGGGGTCGTGGAGGGTGCTAGACGGCGGAGAAAGCGTCGTCGTCGCGGCGCTGGGGTGGCACTGCACTCGTCTCGACAGGGCGAACTCGGTGGTGTGGGTCGATGGTGATGAAGACGGCTGTGGAGGTGGCGCTAGGGGTCGCCGGAGTTAGGGTTTCGGTGAGGGAAAAGTGGGGGGGGAGACGAGCTGTGGTGGTCGGAGAATGAACTAGGATTAGGGTTTCGGGGTCGGGCTATTTATAGATATGGTAAGGCGGTGAGAAGGGGGTCTAGGTCGGTGGGGCGGTGGCAGTCGCCGGTCGTCGGGGGCAGTTGGGGAGGAGAGAGAAAGAAACGTGGGGGGTGACTGTGGGTTTTGCAGCAAGGCCCCCGAAGTTTGGGGGCTTTGCACAATAACCCCAAATTAAATCAGTTTGCAAATTACAATTTACAATCCGCAAATAGAACAATTTAACAAATTACAATTTGATATTAAAAAAAATTAAATATTACAAAATGATATTAAAACATTTTAATTAATTACAAAATAATATATTTTGTTTTAAAAATTATTTAAAAATTATTTAAAAATTCTAGAAAAATTTCTAATAATTATAATAAATTATTTTAAAGCTAAATAGGTCATTAACATCTAACTAACACTAATTAAACCAAATTTGAAAAACAGGGACTGACAAAGACTATTTGGAGAGTTTATCAAAGAAGATGAAATTCATGTCAAACCATCCAGAAACTCTTGTCATAGGTGATGTATCAAAGAGAGTAGGTACACGTTCTTCTACTAGAGATATAGCTACTAATGTTGCATTCATTTCTCAAGTAGAAACTAAATCAGTAGCAGATGCATTTTTAGATAAATTTTGTATTTATGCCATGCAAGAGGATCTAAACTAGTTTGAGAGAAACCATGTTTGGAAACTTGTTCCTAAACCTATTAGTCAATCTATAATTGGTACCAAATGGGTATTCCAAAATAAACTTAGTGAGGATGGACAAGCAACAAAGCTCGTCTAGTGGCTCAGGTTATAATCATGAAGAAGGAACTGATTATGACGAGATTTATGCTCCTGTTGCTAGACTAGAATCCATTCGCATGCTTTGTGCATTTGCATATTTTCACGATTTTAAACTTTTTCAAATGGACGTGAAAAGTGCATTTTTGAATGGTTTTATAAAAAAAAAAGTTTTTGTAAAACAACCCCCTGCTTTTGAAGATTTTAAATTTCCTGATCACATTTTCAAGTTACGTAAGGCACTCTATAGACTCAAACAAGCCCCTCGAGCTTGGTATGATCGCCTAAGTTCCTTTTTACTTGAAAATAGCTTTTCAAAAGGAAGAGTTGATACAACTCTATTTATTAAGTCTTCAAATGATGACATTCTGTTAGTGCAAATTTATGTAGATGATATCATATTTTGCTATACTAATGAACAATTTTGTCAAAAATTTGCTAAGTATATGTAGAGTGAGTTTGAAATGAGTATGATGGGAGAGCTAAACTACTTCCTCAGACTATAAATCAAACAAAGCACTCAGGGAACCTTCATCAATCAAGATAAATACATGAAGGACTTGCTGATGAAGTTTGACTCCGACAATGTAAAGCCTATCGGGACTCCTATGGCTACATCAACCAAACTTGATCTTGATAAAAGTGGCAAACCAGTCGACCAACATAAGTATCAATGTATGATTGGTAGTTTATTATATTTAACTGCTAGTCGACCTGATATTATGTTTAGCGTTTGTATATGTGCAAGATATCAAGCTAACCCTAAGGAATCACACCTATGCGCAGTTAAGTATATCTTTCGATACCATAAGGGTACTTACATTGTCGACTTATAGTATCCCAAAATGATGTCATTTGACCTATTTGGGTATTCAGATGCTGATTTTGCTGGATGTAAAGTAGACCGTAAAAGTACCAGCGGTACGTGTCATTTCCTAGGTAAAGTTTTGGTCTCTTGGTTTAATAAGAAATAAAATTTTGTTGCATTATCAACGACTGAAGTCAAGTATATCGCTACAGGCCATTGTTGTGTACAAATTTTATGGATGAAGCAAACCTTAGAAGACTACAATCTGCACTACACAAATATTAACAACACTAGTATAATCAATTTGAATAAGAACCTTGTATGTCACTTACGCACTAAACACATCGAAATACGTCATCACTTCTTATGTGATCACCAACAATACGAGAATATGTGTTTAAAATTTATTGACACGGATCATCAGTTAGCTGATATTTTCACAAAACCATTAGCTGAAGACCAATTAAACTTTATTCGTCGCGAGTTAGGTATTCTTGAATTTTTGGAAACATAATGCTTTATGTTTAGAAAATTGTTTAGACTATATTCAAATGATTTAGTTTAAGTCAGAGTTATTTTTGGTATAAGCCGAAAGGGCCCTTCTGTCATACATGTGTAAATAGTCTGAAGCGACACGATATACTAGTCCTTGGACTACCGCTAGCAGGGATCCAGCCCCTACAGCTAACCGAAAGTAATGAAAATTTATTTAAACAAATAAATATTAGTTCTAATACAAGTTTCTATTCATAAATTAAAAACTGTTTTTAAAATACAAATGTACCGAACTCAGACCGAACTCTGGCCGAGTTTGGTTATCTCTAACAGAACCAACTTATCAGCTGCTAGACCACTTATATTTAAACACCCTTTCCATCTTCTTCTTCCCAACGAACACAGCCACCAAAAACCCTAACCCTAACGCTATTTTTTTCTTCCTACTCTTGGAGTTAGGCCCTAAAAATTCAGATCTAAGGGATTTGGGATGTTCCCTTCCATTCTATGACATTCTTTTTGGGTATATCTCTCTTTCCTTGTCAATTTTTCTATGGCTCCTAGATTTTCAAAGAAAAAAAAATGAGATGGTGCTTCAACATCAAGCCTATCATACACGCCTCTTGAAAGTCTATTTAGCCCACCTCTACTATCCGATGAGGATGATTTCGATGCTACGTTGTTCGTAGACTTAGAAACCTCAATCGCTTGGTTCCATGATTTTCACAAACGTCATATTTATCCGGGCAACTCTATTAATTTTAATATTTTTTGAGAATATTGCTTGACTTTCCAAAACATTGACCTACGCAAATTTGTAGAAATTTTTAATTCGATACGGCAACGTCGTTCCGATGTTTTATTGTAACTTACAATTTTCACGTGGTCCAATGTATTCCTCAGTGTGTCGTACTGAAATAGAATTTGATGATAACGACTTAAGGAATGGCTCCAGGTTTCCAACACTGGAGATGCTCTAGTTGACATTACAAAAGTCTAATTTGGTCTCGATCTAGACTTAGAGTCTTTCAAGGACGCGATGTGTGCTACGAACCCTAGACCCCAGGGACGGCTCATGTCATGTTACTTGAACCAATATTTCTATTAACTTTATATTATTATTGTATCTATCTTGCCTTAAATGGAATCTAGTGATGAGATCACGTATTTGGAGCTGTTCGCCGTGTATCATATTCATTTTGGGAGTCCCTTCAGTCATCTCAAAACTATGATGTTAGCTATGTACAACTGCAGAAAGGCAGGTCGTAACCTCATATAGCATATGGTTCTTTCTATCATCTTTCATAGGTACAACATCCCTTTGGATTTCTGTCATATTGATGGTATGCCATATGAGCTTCATAGGTCCTGTAGGTATCATGTTCATATTTCTCCTATAGTTGGTGTCGGAGGTATTTCACCTGCTCAGGCTCCTCAGCCTACACTAGTCCCTCTTGCTGAGGCCCCTCTTGCTGAGGCCCCTCATGCCTACACTATCGATCAGCTCTATGCACGATTTGAGGCTCGTTGAATTCTTGAGGATGACCGCTATCAGGTGGAGCGTATTCGTCAGCAAGACACCGACTGCCATCCCATATACCAGTTCTAAACTCTGCGAAACAGTATTACTGATATTCAGTAGACCCTAGCTCATCATCCCTCAGGTTCCACTCCGATTCTACGCCATCCAGAGTTTGATGGACCCAGATTCGAAGATCGTCAGGCTCGACGCTACTTCGACCCTACTATAGCATACATTGATCCCAGTCTGCTGACACTGGCGATGATGTGAGTTGATGAGCGTATATATTTTTTTGGTTATGTATTTGATGATAATGATTATCATGTAGCACTTTTTAGCAAAAATTTTTATGCACTAGTTATAGTAAAGTCTCTTTTAGACTTCCATATTTCATGAGTTTATGTACTTGCATGTTTATGCTACCAAGTTTTAGTGATTTCTACCATATTCTACTTATACAGTTAGACATATTGTGGGCCATATTGTTTCCTTAATTCTTTTTGCTATAATCTTGTCGTCTTTCTTATGTTATTTGTGCTCACTATTTACGGGAGAGCTTTCATTTTGAACAAATGACAAAGGGGGAGGTATACATTTTTTAAAGTTATTTTTTGATATTATTTGGTATAAACTCAAAAGTCTATCAATTATCAAAACGGGGGAGATTATTGGCCCATTGGTCATATAGGATCGTTGAGCACCTCTAGGGGGTGAATAGAGTGTGTGCGTGTGCAACGGAAAAAATTACCAATTAAAAATATTAAGCAGTTATATATTATGGCAGATAAAAGACGGTAAATAAAATGCCATAAAGTAAGAGTCAAGAATTCAAACTCAGTGAACACCACGATGTATATTGGTTTTCCTCTGAGAGGACTAGTCCAGCCGCGAGTACTCTTGTTCGCTGTTAATCCGCTATGGCACAAGCTTTAACTGAGCGCTTGCAACTCTTACAATACCGTGCTTGGTGACAAGTGTACGACCGACTTCACAACACCGTGCTTGGTGATGAGCCACGATCAACTCCAGAAGGCAATTAAAAAACTAGAATATTTTCTGAATACAGCCTCCGATACAACTCTTCAATACCAAACTCTAGATTAAACAGAAACAATACTGGCTTGGATAAGAGTTGTAAAGGCTTAGATATAAAAGTAAAAAAGCTCAGAATACTTTAGATAGAGAAGAGAAGAGATGAAATTGGATGATTGAAATGAATGGTAATCTCAACTCTATTTATAGTGTTTTGGGGGGACCGAACTCGGGTAGAGTTTGGGTAGAGTTTGGATACTAGGATTTCGTATATGAACGTTGGATGCATATTTGGTGGGAACTGAAATTCAAATAACCCAGACCGAACTCGGGACGAACTCGGACCGAACTCGGGCCAAACTCGGTCAGAGTTCTGCTGGGTCAGAACAGTAAGGAATGGACCAAATTTTGATAGGTTTTGGGCTTTTTAATATGTGGCCTTTTGGATAGATATTTATGGATATGTAGGCTATATATTGTGGACTGAGAATAGCTAGGCCAGTACCGATCCAATTAATCTCATATTTTTTCTAGAATCAATAAAAGAAAAAATACAGAATAAATATAAAAACTAATATTCCATTTGATGACGTCTTTTTCCTGACATTGAAGATGCATTTTTTCTTGACGACAGTCGTCCAAAGATAAACAGATCTGGAAATCTGAATACCTTTCGGAGGCGAAGCCCCCGAACCCCCACGAGGGGCGCTGTCCCCTCGACCCCCGTCCGCTGATCGGGCAGCGAAACCCCCGATGCGAGGCCCCGAATAGGTCGTTAGGCGGTTCAGAGAAATCTTCTTGTATTATGCAGACTTTGGCCCATCAATAATTCTTCGTTGCATATGTCCTGGTTTGATAATGATTACTGCTTGTCTGCAAGTACATGTTAGACAAACAAAACAATACGATGCAGTATGATACAAGCATAGCAATATGATATAGACCATTTAAGACAATGCTAAGTTTATAGGATAATGTTAAGTTTAAGTAGCAACATGATAGTGATTACATAAATATTAGTGACATCACTAGTTTAACTTAATTGATTAGCCATATTAAAAAACATGATATAATCATTGGGCAAATAATAGTCACACCTGATTTTGATAATCAATATATACTTTTGTTGATACACAAATAATACACTACATGTATAAAGAACAGAACGTCTAATTCCAAAAAGCTATTGCTCGTCGTCTTTATTGTTCAAAAACTACTCCCAGGGAAGAATATGCTAACGATGCCCCAAAAATTGGAGCCTCCGCTGACCCGAACTGATCTCCAATGGTCCCAGGACTGGGATCTACTACGGGTTGTGTCTCTGATGGGGCCATCCTAGTTACGGTCCCCTAAGGGATGTAAGCAGGAGCAGAACCTCCTACAACGGGAGCCTCATCACGGTTGATACCTGTAGTACCCCGAAATTTGTGATACGTATTTTATACGTGTTCGTATTTCTGACCCGTATTTCTCTTTTCTTTGATTAGTTAGTTGTGGTTTATTTTTATATTTAGCATTATGGTTTAATTGTCATTTATCGTTCATGGATTAATTCTGATTAGTGGAGCTTGGTTTTATTTGGAGAAGGATTGGGTTGGTTCGGCTTGGCTTGGTTTACTTGGTTCATCATGAACCAAGGTGAACCCCTACCTACCACCACCATCCCTATTTATTAACCCTTTCTTCCTTCTCTCTCCTCATTACTTTTCTTCTTCCTCCATTAACTCTTCACCTAACAGGAAGAGGTCTAGGCAAGTGCATCTTGCTTCATGGAGGAACCCGAATTTTATTGTTCCATTCTCTTCTTTGCAACATTCTAACACTCTTTAGTACTTGGCATTTTTACTTTCCATGGCTAGATTCTTGTAGATCTAAGTTTATATTATTTTCAGATTTTTGAGTTTTGATCTACTTAATCTTATTATTACTAAGTTTTTATGGTTCCATGTTGTTGAGAATTTCGTTCTACCCCATTTTGACCTATGGAAGTTCGGATTTGGGCCCCGGATGATGGAGTTATGGAGCTTGAGAAGTTGGCTCTCATGGTGTTCTTTTTCTCGAAATTTTAGAGAAGATGAACTGTGCTTGACTTGACCGCATGAATATTTCATACGGTAAGTGATTTCCCTAGCCGCATGAATTAAGCTGACCGTATGAACCCCTAAACCGTATGGCAGCACTTGACCGCATGAACCTTCATGCAGCAAGTCTTCCAGCTGCATAAGACTCAACTCAGCCAGCCGTATGGAACCTTCTCCGCTAGCCGTATGAGACTTATGTTCTTTTAATCGCTTATGGGTCTACTTTCTGAGAGCCGCATAAGGCTCCTGTCCCTTCAGCCACATGCGCCCCCCTTTCCTTGCAGCCGCATGTGCGCCCACCATATCGAGCCGCATGGATATTTGCTATGTGAGCCGCATGAACTCGGGCCCGTCCAGCCGCATGAGAACCCTTCCTCCGCTAGCTGCATGGACCTCCATCTCAACCCAGCCGCATATACTCCGCACCCCTTCAGCCGCATGAGACCTGTCCACCGCTGGCCGCATATGCTCCACTGCCCCGCCAGTCGCATGAAGCTTACTTTCCTCTGGCCGCATGATACTCCGCTGCATGACCCTGAACTCCCCTAAGCCGCATGCATTCCCTTAGACCCGAGTCCCCTCCAGCCGCATGGGCTGCTCACTCCTCGGCCGCCTGAGATCACTTCTTGGCCGCATATGCCTTAGCCGCATGACTCTTCTATAGCCTGTGTACTATTATTTTATCATTATTTGCCCATGCCTTGTAACCTTTATTGTATATTTTTATGCCCATTTTATATCCTTACGCGTTTTGTCCTGAACTTGATAATCCTGATTTGATTGAAATGATAATTGTACCTGGCATGGTGTGACCAAGAACTGACATGCTTGATAGTGGCCCGTTGTGGTGCACTCCTGACTGGATAACTTGACCTGATAACTTGACTTGCTACACATGACACGATAGTGGCCCGCTGTGGTGCACTCCTGACTGGATAATTTGACCTGATAACTTGACCTGCTACACATGACACGATAGTGGCCCGCTGTGGTGTACTCCTGACTGGATAACTTGACCTGATAACTTGACCTGCTACACATGACACGATAGTGACCCGTAGTGGTGCACTCTTGACAAGTATCCTGACAATGCAGGATAGTGGCCCGTCGTGGCGCACTCTTGACAAATCAATTCATTGGCCTGGACACCGTGGATGATTGTGCTTGTATAAACTACTAGTCCGGTTGTGTCTTGTATCATGTCTAGGGCATGATCCCTGAGTACCACGGTCAGGGATTCATACTGAATCTGGCTAGGTTAATGACTAGATTGATCAAATAGTTCATAGAGAATTTCCCAGTTACCTGTTGCCCTTTTGGTCCCGGCCTTATATATATATACATGGGATTTATTGCTATCCGTCGAGATGAGCGCACTTCCAGCCCGCCGTCGAGTGTGGTACTTTAGGACACATGTATCTTACTACAGTGTGTCTGCTATATCCTGCTATCTTTTCCTTTTCTTGCTGGGATCACTCAGGTAGTAACAAACAGGTAACCGGACTTAGAATTCTCATTGCATCTTGCTAGTAACTAGGCCTGTGATAACCCTAGTTAGTTAAAGTATCAAGCTGTACTTATTGCTTGACCGTGAATGTTGGATGGAGTTCAATCAGTCTGGTCTCGTCTTGATTTTGTATAAGATTGTTACATGACCAGATTTCTTATATTTACCTTGTCGATAAATGGTGGGAAGAAACCAAGTTCTGTTCAGACGAAGGGTTACAACCCCAGTCCTTATTTGGTTTACGGGTTGTAACCTGGTTATCTGAATAGTCCTATGATTATCTCATTGTATATCATCCTGTCATGCTTTTCCATATGTTCTGTCTTTTATTGATTCGGTACAAGATTGTCTTTTATATTCACCTGTCATGCTTTTTCTTAAATTACTGTCTCTTATTATGTAATTATATTTTTGTGCTAAATTGCTGGTTTTAGTTCCTAAGTGAAGCCTCCTTTGTGGTACTTGCTCTTTCTGGGGTCTGACCCAGCTGGTTTTGTATGACCAGATTCCGGAGCAACCCCAGGGGATCTACCGACCTTCCAGCCCGATGGTGACCGCCAGGCGTAGCCAGGGCAACGAGGGGTTTTCTTTTTATTCTCCCACTGCAATTGTACATTATTCTTTTGAGGCATTTAGCCGACGAGCACTTGTTAGCTCGATGTATTTTTACTTACTGTCTGTCTACGGGCTGTAATCATGATTGACAACTCGAGGTTGATCATGTATGACTTAACTCTTGCTAGTCCTTACATTTTATACGACTAGCTTCCTGATCATCTGGATATATAATGTTTGGGATGCCTTACAATTGTATATTTGGTGGTCTGATATCTTGTAACTATTACTAGTTGGTTGAGATTGAGACAATAGGATAATTTATGACCTTAAGAGACTGATGGCTTGTAGATAAACCCTCACATATCTAGACAGCCGTGACCGTATGGTGAGATGGATTCCATTTCATTATACGTAGCTGGCTATGTCTGCCCCCGCTCTCCAGTATTCTGGTTCTGGGGCGTGACAATACCTGTCTTAGAGGTTCCATCGATCTCAAGATCCAATGTCATCGGGGCATGAGTAGGACTCGACAGCTGAACCGGCTTCTCCACTTCGTCTTCTGTAGATGGAACAGGTACGGGAATCGGAGGCCCAATCGGTTCCTCTATCTCGAGGACATGTTGAGAGCGTGTATGCTTGACTTTGGAGGATTATGGGAGGACCACCTTCATCTTGTAGAGTTTTTCTACAACAATAGCTATCAAGCGAGCATTCAAATGGCTTCGTTTGAAGCATTGTATGGTAGAAAGTGTCGATCTCCTGTCTGCTGGAGCGATATAGGAAAGCGACAGATATTGGGTCCCGAGTTGGTTTTGAGTACAGGATCGACAGAAGCAGTGGACTGATAATCGTCGTTGACCCTTGGAGTTCAAGGAAGGCGACCATGTTTTCTTGAAGATATCCCCCACTAGAGGCACGATTCGCTTCGGAGGACGTAGCAAGTTAAGTCTAAGGTACATTAGGCCTTTCGATGTCTTGGAACATGTTGGAGAGGTTGCCTATAGATTGGCATTGCCACCGTCCCTCGAGGGAGTACATGACGTATTCTATGTGTCGCAGCTGAGACGATACGTGGCACACAGCACTCACGTGCTCGATCACTCCAAAATTACTGTTGGACCGAGTTTGTCGTACCAAGAGCAACCGGTAGGCATCCTTGATCGCCGAGGGAAGGTGTTGCGGAATCAATCGATTCCATTGGTTCGCATGGCTTGGAAGCATCACTCGCAGGGAGAGTCTACTTGGGAGCGCGAGGACGACATTCGAAATCTCCACCCTTATTTATTTGACAACCAAGGTATGTCTTGCACATGTTAGATCCATAATAATTCCTTGTCTTGCATTGCATTCGACCCCCCTACCTTAGTTTAATTTTGAGGACGAAATTTCTTTAAGTTGGAAAGCATGTAAAACCCTCTATTTTTAAAAGCAATTAAAATAATTAAATAATTAAAAATGTTAGCTAAGACAATTTATGAACAAATGTAAGTATGTGATTAATAATAATAACTAATAACAACAATGAATTATATGTATATATATAAATATATATATATATATATAAAATATATATATGAGCATATATATACATAAAGAGAATTTTAGGAGTTATAAATGGTCGAATTATATATTTATGTGTATATGTGATGACAGATACATGTGTGCGTATATATATATATATATATATATATATATATATATATATATATATATATATATATATATTTTTTATTTTATACAAAAAAAAAAATATATATATATATATATATATATATATTTTATTTTATACATGTGTGCGTATATATATATATATTTTTTATTTTATATATATATATATATATATATATATATATATATATATATATATATATATATATATATATATATATATATATATATATATATATATATTCAAATATATTATTGCGAAAGAAATTAAATTAGAAAATAAATAAGAATAATAATTAGAAAGGAAAAAGAAAAAGAGTTAGAAAAACATAAAGATAAGATAAGATAAAAGAAAAATATATAAAAACAAAAGTACTGTAGCAAAGCTACAGTACTCGAGTTTGGCCGAACCCCTCCCATATGTGCTCGCGAGCGAATATTCCAGCAAGAATTCAAAAATTCAAAATAAATCCGAATCTCCATCAAATTGATCCAAATCTTTTTCTATACAGTCATAATTGGATTCTCTACTAGATTCAAATCAGAATCAAAAACTAAATCAAATCCTAGTTAATTTCGGGTTTAAATCCTATATACTCCATAAAACCGAAAATTTGATTTCTTCAAAATCCTTCCTTGATTCTCCACGAAACTTCAATTTCCTGTACCCGAAACTCGCTTACGTCCATACGCAGCTACCCCACTACCTGTAATTGGTCGTCGACTGCCGCATCACTGGAGAACGATGACAAATCGAGCCGCGAGACAGAACACCCTGTTTTAAAAACGCAGTGAGGTACCCATCTTCTCGATCTAAATTCTTCATGCTTGATCCTTCGTTTTCACTTCTACGAATTTCATGCGTAGCCCACATGAACCTCTTCGAGATCCTTTAGACGGATTTCTAAACGACCCACTAACTTGCTCGAAAAATCGAGACGAAGTTAGCGAAAAACCTGTTTTCTGTAGCATAAAAGATTGTTTTAAAGTACCAACTTGGAAGCCGTTTTTTTTGACCGATTACTAAATATTTTGACAAACTAATTAAAGATAGTCAAAAATAATATATACCAGATTGTAACGCACCTTCTGGAATTACTTTTCATCCAGTAAGTAAAAAGTTACAATTGGTTAAAGTTCCACAAAAAATTGTCAATTCTGTTTTCAAATTTAGAAATCTGTCCGATACGGCGTACGTCCCGACAAATCGGGCGACGTGGTTGCACACTATACGCATCTAAAGGCGCATATTGATGTTGTCGACGTGTGGAAACTGACGAAACCCAATTTTGTTGCACGTGCACGACGAAATCAGTGTGTATCCGTCAAGATACCTCCGTATCGACGTTTTGCAAACTTGGCCATAACTTCATGCACATTCATCGGGTCGACACAAAACTTGTGCCATAAGGACCGCATCGATTTTCTGGTCATGTATACCAAAAAAAATTTCGATTCTGGTTGATCGGAACGCCAATTTGGCAGGCCTGCAACTCGATCCAACGGACAAAATTGTGCACGGCTCATCAAAATCTAAAATTGGATATACCGTTGGGTTCGTCTCCTCAAACCGGATCCGTAGACATATAGTTTGATAACTTTAGAGACCATATACTTTGACACGTATTTCGGTACAAAATGGGTCCAACGGTGGACATCATTTTGATCCAAAATTATAATTTTACCCCTGTTCCAGAATTGGACTTTTGGACAGGCATTTTCTAGATATATCTTTTACACCAAGAACGTTCTTGATATTTGTTTCAGCATCCAGAGCCGTTCGTGAATTTTTGGATTTATTGATGACGTGATTTATTGCTTGGAGTTGCTATTTTCGTACTGCCAGGCAAGATACCTTGCCACCTTACTCTGTGATTTATATATTCTTATTTTTAGTTGTTATTTATACTATTTCTTATTATTGTTATTATAAAACTGTGCGTCCAAGTCACACTTGGGTGCAAGCGATTCTATCAGTCGTTTTCTTGCTTTTATTTATTTCTCTTACATTGACTTAGTCTAGTGACCACCCATTGTTGATGAGGTATTGGTATATCTCATACGGCCTTGACACTTGCTTTACCATGTGTTATGAGTCACATATAGGATACGTACCTGCGTAGTCGGCTGGCCACCGATACGTATGGAGCGTGCGACAGATAGGAGTAACTGCCAATAGCATGTTAGAAGACTTGGCGGTTACTATGTAAACCCTTGATCAATTTCTATCATATTTTTCTAATTTATTTTATCTATTTAATTACCATGCTTCACTAGATTTTTTTCTTAAACACAGCACTATGTAATATAGGGATTGAGAAGGGATCTCCTTGCAAAAGGAAGATGGGACAGAGACCTTACTAAAATTTTCCTAAATTTGAATTCAAAGTAAACCAACACCCTCAGTACTAATCGAAATACATAAGGTTGGTTCTTAGAAATCTGAGATAAGGCCAGAATCCCTTTTTAAATAATTTGAATCTTTCTAAACTTCCTTCGATCCCATCTATATCATCTGGGTATAAATACCTGATGATTCTCCAACGCTACCTCCCCTTGCAAACCCTAGTAGCCTTGCATCGACTGCCAAAGGAATACAAATTCGAGATTTCTACCACCACTGACAGGTGAGTCCTCCTCTTTACAAACTTCAGTCGATTTTTACTATTGTGAGCATATAGTAGGGAGCAAGGAAAAGCTAGATAGGTGTTTGACTATTGGCCTAAATAGGACATTGGTACACTCTATAGTTCAGCTCTGACAAGCCATCAAGGAGGTTATAGGTAGACTGGCCTAAGTACTCTATCTAGACTTGTGAACTGTCACAACAGAGGGGAGGCTACCATCATTTGAGTACCAACTAGTTCAGGCAATCCATCTGATAAATTAGGGAACCACACATTGACCCCATCACCTGGCAGCCTTGTGCCTGTGAAGGAGACGAGGGGGTACACAAAGAAGCCTACTAGCAGGAACAGGGGATCTTGGTATAGAGGAGAAATCACGTAGGGGTAAATCCCAATAACTAATAGTTTCAGATGTGGTATTACCCATAGGTAAACACTGGAATAGTCAGGTACACCACCTACCCTGTTCAAGGCAGCCTATCCCCTCACATTGAGACTAATACCCCACCCATATAAGGGACATCTTAGACACTGACAGCAAATATAAACCTAGGGTCATAAAGGGATAGAGGCAGGCCCTATTCGAATGTCCCTATGACCTTAGGTGAACCTGGAACACTTTTAAACACTAGACTTCTCTACACACAGGATAAGTCCTTCACAGTGTTTGTAGAAGGAGTAACCAATTGAATGGTTATGTAACCAGAAGGTATTATCCTATGAGTATCTCGTAGATTTCAGTTGTGACAAGAGTTGAATTCCAGACTTAGACGGTGGATGGACTGTATTAGACACGAGGTAATGCAACAACATGGATACCCATGTTGGTACCAAGGACTACAAGAAGTGGTATGCCCCTGGACAGTAGGATAAGGCTATAAATATCATGCCGTTTAGACTATAGGGCTGCCCTATCAAACTAGAGTAACAGAGGATAGCCTCCTATTTGTTTCCTGAACTTAGGAACCTGTCAATGGGACCAACACACTAGGTAATCAAGTACCAAAGTGACAGGTCCCGAGAATAGGACATCTCCAAGACAATACTGCTGGATTTTGCCTAGGACCTATTCCTGGTTCTATGATAAACAAGGGATGTGTCCACTAGGTTCACTAGAGATTTTCTAGGTGTCCCATCTTGAATCAGTAATTACAGACATATGAATTCCTGTACTCTTGAGTTGCTGATGGACAATTACTCTGTGAAGAAATTGAGACACTAGTGGGAAAAATCAGGATAGGGTAAAGAGATGTATCTGACCAGAAAACCCAAATCCTGGGGATTCAGTAGATATCAATCTGATGTTGACCTATCAGAGACTCAAATTAAAACTCTTGATAGTTAACCTGAGTAATGAGTTAAATTCTTGTTTCAAATTCTGGATCAGATGGAAACCCTTCATCCTGAACCTCTAAGTCTTGTTGAAAGACTCTGAGGGATGCTCAGCAAGTTCAGGATATTCAAGGGTGAACAAACAAATCAGTGCACCAGGTCGAGTTCTGCTGGAACATTGGGAGCATATTTACCCCTGTATAAACTCCTAAAACTCTTGTACCAGGCAAACCAAAAGTGGGACAGGCAGGGGTGTATAGGGCTGTCACTGGGTAAAACCAATACCTGACAAATTTACAAATACTGAATGCTGCAAGTTCAACCTAAGGGTCTGCCTTGCCTACCCATGATCATAGACTATAAACCAGGGGATACTACTATGCAACCTATTTACTTAAGTACTAAAGCCTCAATGATACTCAGAGTTAGCCTCTGAATTGGTTCAGGTGGTACCGTGGCCAGTGTATTGACTCAAGTGTCAGGTGCAGGACACAGGGTAGTAGAGTAGGACTAGGTTGGCAGTGTAGTTTTAAGAAGATAAGCATAAGGAGTTCTAGGGATAAGGAAATACCAAGTAGGTCTGAATATTGATGTAGAAGGTTGATAGTAGGATAGTAAATAGGATAAAACAAACTGTTAGCATATTATCATAACTTTCTGTAAAAGTTTCACCCCTTAGCATTAGTGTTAGATTTCAACCTAAGGAAAAAGGGGTAACCTAGGCCATACATTAGGTCAATAGAATAATTGTAGATTTTTACACATTTAATATTGTATATTGATCCTTATAAATCATTAAATAGGTCTTTTGGGCTCAGACTTGGCATTGGATCTATTACAGCAGTTCAGGACATCAGGCGAGTGCAGTTTATTGTTTGTTTACATTATTGATCTTTACTATACATCAGTGATTAGTGGATAGATGTGTGATTCCAGTTTTATGATCTTATTCTTTGTCGTGTCGGGAGCAGTGAAGTACCAACGATGTGTGATCTGACCTTAGACCGTGTAGACCGTGTAGACCGTGTAGATCGTGATTACTGTTATCATTTTTACTGTATTTAAACTGTGTAGACCGTGATTACTATATTTGTAGACAGTATCTCTTTATTGCAATATTTCGTGTAGACCGTGTAACTGTAGACCGTGTAACTTTAGACCGTGTCGCATAATTGTCCCGAGACCGATCACATATCAAAGGTACTTCAGTCGGTTGGTGAGTATTTTATTGCATTTCATTTTTTGTTCTTATTTAGTTTTATTGTCTTTCTTTATTTTATTTTATGAATCATATGTCTAAAAGCTAACCCCTGCTGTATAGTCGATTTCATATATTTGGAACTGCACTCAGTAAATTGTACTCGTTCCATCCTAACTGGGTAACCAAACAAATTTTAGGTGATGGCGATGAGATCGTGTGTCCAGAGGAGTATGGCCCGTATTTGGAAGATGCTTTAGAGACGGACCTTGTTTACCAGGAGGATTATGCAGCATCTGACCCCGCTCCTCTATCTTAGACATTTCTTAGTGCTGAGACCTTGTATTTGATTTATGAGATGAGTTGAGGCATGTAGTAGAGATTACTTTGATTTAGACTCTCTTTCATTTTGAGACAATTCTATTTTATTCATGACAGCTGAGTTGAGAATTAGATTTAAATGTTTTCCTTGTGACATATTTTTACTGCGTGGGTGTTTTATCATATTGATACAGTATTCTACTGCCGACTCTGCGGCGTAGGCTGGGCGTGTATGTGATTTGTGCCCAAATATTGGGTACGAGTCGTGACATACTAGAGGTTCATATCAGTCATGGAGATGATACTAGGCATTGGGTGGGGAGAACAATACCTGACGTATGGGCTTCTTCGCACTTCCCTGATTACCTGTACGCTTCTCTGGAGACACAAGCTCCAGGTGCCCTCTGACGTTTCCCAAAGCGTTATGGACGTACCCCCTTGCACATGATGCCTTCTAACGATCTTCGGACGTTGCGGACATAGGCCCTTGGTGCCCTATATAGGGACTATGTCGATCCCATCTACAGCCAGGGCTCATACATCGAAGGATTGTTTCTCAACTGCATATTCACAGTAGAATGGTCAGGAACCCTATTGCATGCATCCCCTTTTTTTTATATTATATATAACAGTTTACATGGTATGGTGTTTTTTGTATCTTGTTATGTCCCGCTGAGGACCTGGTTATCTCTCCAGGGTTAGACAAGTTTTCGTAGGAGTACGGAACGGCACTTGAACCATCCTATATTAATGACGAGGCATCTCCTGCTGATTTCTACACTATTCATTATTAAGACATTTAGTGGATATTTTTACATCTCTTTTCTTTCTATTTTGTGGAGGTTGGACTCCGATCTTGTAAGACTATTTTTATAGCTATTTGGAGTGGGTATGCCCACCCGGCTATCTTTTGATACCTTTATTCATTTTGGACTCTTATATCTTCTGTGTTGAGTTGTGATAAGATTAGATTATTATATTCTTCTGGCCTTTGATTATTTATATACAGCTTATGTACGTATACGAGTGTCACGACCCGCACCCCTTCTTTTTTTTAAACGGATACGAGACGTGTCCAAGCCAGCCTACGCCGCAGTATCGGCGGTGGAACGCTATCACGGCCATGAAGATCAAGATCACAAATAATGCTCATTCACATAATTATTTTAACTTACAAAGATCACAAGTTTTACATTTGTAGAAAAATATAAACTTGTACAAATAAATGAATGACTACAACTCAACTATCTAACTAGTCTCTAGGCTTTTGTCTGCACGTATTCCCGCTACTCCCCAAGCTAAGTGAATCCACGGCTAACCTGAAAAATGTTAGTTTCCAGTCAGGAATGGAACGAGCACAATTCACTGAATGCAATTTCAAATAAAGAAAATGACTATACAACAGAGGTTAGACATTAATTACATGTTTTTGAAAATAAACAGAAAATACAGAAAACCAATAGCAAATAAATAGACACAAAACTAATTTCCCCAACTGTTAGAATTACCTTTGATATGTGATCGGTCTAGGGTACTACACCGCACGGTCTACGATGTCTACTTGCATGAAAAATAAGCACTGTCTACGATGTCTACTTGCAGAAAATAAGCACTATCTACGATGTCTACTTACAGAAAATAAGCACTGTCTACGATGTCTACTTGCAGAAAATAAGCACTGCCTACGATGTCTACTTGCAGAAAATAAGCATTGTCTACAATGTTTACTGCATGAAAATAAACATTGTCTACGGTCGGATCACACCTCCTTGGTACTTCTCATTCCCGACTCAACAATTTATAATAGAGTATAAAAATCACATAACCAATGACTAATCAATGAAGTATAGTAAAGATCAATATCAAAATACAGACAATAAATTATACTCGCCTGTGGTCCTGTGCTGGTGTAACCGATAATCCGAACTACTCAGAATGCCACAATAGTCAAAACTCATACAATAGTCTCCGAAAGCTGAAATAAACATTACTAATGTTCTCAGAATAGTCAAATTAGCTAGGATTGCCTGCCCTTAAGTCCAATTCTGGACACAGGGGCAAAACGATAATTTTGGGCCAAAACGGTGTCCGCCGTTGGACCCGCTTTGCACCAAAAAATATGCCAGAGTCAACGGTCTCTAAAGTCGTCAAACTACATCTCTACGGATCCAGTTTTTTGATACGAATCCAACCGTATGTCCAAAGTTGGATTTCGGCAGGCCGTGCACAAAATCGCTCGTTGAGTGGAACCGTAGAGCCCGCAAAATGGTGATATTATCAACTGTCTCAGAATTGGACCAAACTTGGCATGCAGGACCAAAAAAATGATACGGTCCGACTGGCGCAAGTTTCGTCTCGATCTGACGAATGTGCACAAAGTAATTGGAAAACTTGCACAGAGGCCGATACGGTGAATTTTGACGGATACGCATCAAATTCGTCGCGCACACGCGACCAATTTGAATTCCGTCAAAGCCCACACGTCCACGAAGCCGTTACGCACCTTTCGATGACTTCGGTGCGCGACCACGTCGTCCAAAATGGTGGGACGCACGTCGTATGGATGAATTTTCTTGTTTTTAAAACATATTTTTTCTAAAACTTCGGGATCGGATAACTTTCTAGATACTTCATGAATTCAGGTTATATAAAAGGTGTTGTAATCCTGTATATGTTGGCTAAAAAGGCGTTCAAAAATATTCCTAAAATTTCTATCATTCTGTTCTAGAATCCCCTTCCAAAACAGGAGATTGGACTATTTGGGTTCTATTTTAGGACAGACTTTTGGGTCAACTTCACGCCGATTTTTGGGTCTACTCCTACTTGTTTCCATCCAGACTTATCTAATGGATGTGAAGGTGAATATATGGGGTTCATACCTGAAGAAGTGGCTCGGGAAAAGGTCGACTGTGTGCGAAGATTTCTCGCGACGAAGTTGTACCTCCGTACAACTGCTGCTGCTTCGCGATTCGATTCCCCGTGCGGCCTCGCCGTGCGCGGCGGCGCCCAGGCTGGACGCACGGTGGCACCATGGTCCGAGGGGTGGCGGAAAAACTGGGATTAGGGTTTGCGACTCCTCTTGATCTCTTTATATATATACTATCGGCTATACAAGCCTCTATCGGTTTGTAGAAACGACTGTTGCTCGGTTTGGGAGTATAGGGATTAGGTGCTCGGGTTTAGAAGTGTTACGACCCGCACCCGAGAGTAAGGGCACGAGAAGTGGGTACGTCCAGCCTACGCCGCAGTGTCGGCGGTAGAACGTTGTCCTAGGTCAATCATCTAACAATATAAAGGTACCTGTACAGTATATACTCTCCGAATGGAGGTGACATAACAGAAAACAATCTCAATCACATCTAGGGTAGAAGAATGAAAGATAGATAGATAGACAGTAACTCAAAGAGAACAGTAGCATAGATGAAATAAGTTTAAATGTCTAGGATAACATAACATCCAGAATGTCAACCCAAAATACAATATAAGTCTAAGAGTCTATACATCTCAACATCTCAAAATACAACTCAGAATGTGAGACAAAATGATAATATGAAAAAGACTGACTAGCTAAACTAGCCTAGACTACTGGGGCAACATCCTCAGCTGCAGGTGGATCCTGCTGAGGGTCCACAACATAAGTGTCATCTTGTCCTTCTCCATAATAGGTAGACACCAGGGCCTCATCCTCATCCTCTGTAATATTTTCAACAGGTCCAGTCAGGACAGGAATGAGCACAATACATCTCACGCAGTTCATAGTATGATAGGAAATATAAAGCATGCAATAGAGTAAAATACAGAAACTGCTGAAAGAAGATACATGTAGTAAAAGAGATAACTGTAATGAAATATCTACTATAATAGAGAACTAGCAGTGACTAGTGAGTCAGAGTAAAAATATAGACATGTGAATGGCATATGAGATTCATGACTACAGCTAAGGGTGATTCATGACTACAGCTACTGGGGTAATATCCACATGACTATTTCCACTCCCCCATCCCCAATCAATACACAAGGATCCATTCAAGTTATGTTAAGATTCGTGATAAGCCCATAAATGGGTGATTCATGAGAGGCTCTGTGAACATGAGAGTACATGAGTCACAAGCGATTCGTGAATATATGAAAGCATAGAGATACATGATGATTCGTGAAAAGCACAAACATGTTGTATCTGATGCTCCCGAGGGGGATAACATCTCATGAAAAGATCCATATAGTACCAATCCGTGATAACGATCGTGTCAGCATCAAGTAAAGTAATCTAGAGCAAGAATATAAATCCTGGCAAGTATGAAACGGTCAGAGAATGTACTCGCCTGATAACTGAATGTCTGAAGAGGATGTACTGCCTGAGGAGAGGTGTATGGCTCCTAATCAGAGCAATACAAGTCACAATGTATCCACAATGGGAAAATTAGAGTATACAATGCATACTACATGATTCTAGGTCAATCTGGTCAAAAGTCAACTCTTGGTCAACTCAACAGTCAAACTAGGTCACAGGAAGTCATATTAGGTCACAGGAAGTCATATTAAGTCAAATAAGGAAGGTCAAACAAGTCTAATCTAGGTTAAAGTCAACCCTTGGTCAACATTCTAGCCAAACTAGTCAAATACTAGTCAACATGATCAATCTAGGTCAAGCCTAGGTCAAACTTAGACTAACTAAGGTTTTGGTCAAACAAGACTAGTCAACAAGGTAATTAGGTCAAACAAGGACTAGTCAATAAGGTAATTAGGTCAAACAAAGACTAGTCAATAAGGTAATTAGGTCAGTGGTCAACTACCTTAGTCAATACTCCATAAGACTAACTCAAACCATGACACAACCTCTAAGTATACCACTTAACCCCATACATATCTTAAATTACATAGGACTATCCTCATAACCATATGGTCAAACATAAATCAATTAGTTAGGGTTTAGTCAAACTTTAGTCAACTAGTCCTTCTATGTTCATCCAAGCCATTTCTAGGTCAATTAGGTCAGGGTTGACCTATAGTTGACTTTGGTCAACAATGGTCAATTATCTAGTCAAACTAGGTCTACTAGTCAAGTTAGGTCAACCAATGTCAAACTAGTCATTCTAGGTTAATTCAAGTTCAATCTAGGTCAACTAGGTCAAGTTGGACCTAAAGTTGACTTTGGTCAATTCTAGTCAAACAAGGGTCATTAGGGTACCTAGGTCAAGGGGTCACTTAGACAAATTAGGGTCAACCCCCAATTTGGTCATAGGCTAGTAATTAGGTTCCATGGGCTAATATCATATAGGTATCTATCTCTATACAATATATATATATACACATATATATATAACTTTAGATATATACATATACAAACATTCTACATAGGCCTATAGACTATGTATACTCATATGCCATATATAATATATATATATATATAGATACAATATAATCTAATAACAAATATATATATATATATATATATATATATATATATATATACAAAACTTTATATAATACATATATAGAGAGAGAGAGGAAAATGAGAGAGTGAGTGAATTAGAGAGAGAATGAAATAGAGTGAGAGAGTGTAGCACCCAGTTTCCCAAATGAGGATAATTTTGAAATTTCGTGTTTATAATTATTTTAATAATAATATTTAATTTATGATATGATTTTTGGTGATTTTAAATCATTTTAAAATTGTTTAAATTAATGACTTGTGGTTTTGACGTTTTGCTAGTGAAACCCTAGAGACTGTTTGACCTAGAGCCTAACCATGTGATTATGATATTTTAATATCATTTTTGGCCTAAGGATATTTTTACATTTAACCTCTTTGAATTATTTTGATATTATTTTATTATTTATGATATTGTTTTGGGGTTATTTGAGTCGGGTTCGAATTTTAACTCAATCCGACTTGAAACGGAAACCCGGGGGTAGTTTGACTCTAGTGGAACCCACACACTAGTTAGACATGGCCCACATGATATTAATTTTAGTCCATATGATAGAAATATTTTAGTTAGAGGTTAGACTAATTATTATGGATAAGGTTAGTGTGATTAGAGACTTTGGAATGACTAATTTAGCCCCAACCAATTAGCCCTTTCCTAATACTCATAGAATAAGTTAGTAGGGGCTTTTGGACTTCTCCTAATAGGACAAAACTACCTTTATGGCCAGCCACAATAAGGATAGGGTTGAGCCTTCCATTTGTCATTATCCATCTATTTTTCTCTCTCTTGTTCTTCTCCAAATTTCTAGAGAGCAATCCCTAGCAATTTCTCCACCAAATCATTCCATTTACCACCAAATCTTCTTCTTTCCTTCTCCATTCTAGCCAAGGAGGAAGCTACCCAAGTTTGGGAGGATTCGGAGCTCGTTCGTGTCCTTTTGGAATCTCTACGTGTCGGTGTCGCTCCGGGAAGGCTTTTCTTCGATTCGATCTACCGGGAGGTATAAATCCCTTCTCCTTTTTATTTCCTCATGCATATAGGTCTATTTTGAACCCATAGGAATGACCCCATGGTTGTATCTCCATTTGTGTCCATTTCGTGTCCATTTGGAGGTCATAGGAGTGTCCTTTGTGTTGTGGTTGTGTCCATGTGGGAAAATCCCAAATTTGGGCACACTATGTGTTGTTGTTATGTATGAATAAATTATTACATGTTTAATCTCATATTTTTGTATTGGAGATGTGTTCTATAGTGTCTCATATATATATATTAGTGTAGAGAGTGAGTTCTTGATATATTATGTTATATACTTGTGTTCTTTTGTCTCAAACTACCCAAATCCGTCATGATTTTTATCCACGTTTTTAATTTCAGCCTTAACTTATAAATGTCATAACTTCTAGCTCAAAGCTCGGTTTAATCTCCCATTTTTTTAAAAGAAGCGTATTGAAGTTAGCTTTCCAAAAACATGTATTAATAGGCCTAATTCTTTCTGTAACTTTCTGGAGAATTATTTGAGTGTCAGCTGTATGAAAGACAAACGCGTTCTCGGTGTTTTTGCGATTTTGGGAGTTTCCGAAAACGAAAACACGATCCGTTTGAAGTTTCGGAAAGCTAACACATAGATCTATAACATACTTTAATCCTAGATTTTAATTCAAGCTGAGATGGTACAGTATTGATTATTAGTATGAGTTACTATTCGGCATATGCATTTTGTGCACCCTTGTGTGTAATATAATGTTCTATTTGATTTTAACCCATGTTAATGTATATACATTATGTAATTAAATAGAGAATACAAGCATGAGTAAATGTTTAAATAAATGATGTATGAGTTGTAAGTATCCTATCTAATGTAAGCATGTATAAGTATGGCTTGTAATGAATATGTAGGTTCCATAGTATGTAATGTATGGTGCATATAGTGGTGCAAGAGAATAAATAAATGATGAATGAACGCAAGCATGAATGTAATGTAATAATAGATGTAATGTATGCAATATACAAGTTAATGAGATGTAATATTCTATGTTAACACAAATCCTATATTACCTCATGTACCCCCTTACACTGTGTTGACACTATCATACTTGACACATTGTTCACTTATACTTTGACACTCTTTGATATGTATACACTATGTATGCCCATTTAACCCTCACTTGCCCCTTTGCCATGTTCACATACACACACATAGCCTCTTAAATAAGTATTTATGAATATAGTTAACTTAGCTATGTATGTATATTATATATATGTTAGCATATTGTGTTGTAATATATAAGTTTATATAACCATTTGAAATGCCATGATTATAGACCTAATGTTGAATACCAATATATGCATGTGTATATATGTGTAGACATATATAGCTTAAAGTAATAGATTACCTAGTGTATATCCAATGTGAATTCTTGCCTATTTGAGTATTGAATAATTGCATGCTATATAGAGTCGGGTGTATGTTGGCTTGTATAGCCTTGTATTGATGTGTGCTTGCTAGGATAGTCTTGGTTAGGCCTAGTAAGACTTGCTGGGTTAGGACATGACCTAGTTTGACCTAATTTGACTAGTGCAGTTGACCAGAGTTGACCAAGGGTTGACTTTGGCCTAGTTTGACCTAGATTCATGTAGAATGCATTATAGTACTTTATATTACCCTTCTGGACATGTTGTGACTTGTGCTGTTCTAATTAGGAGCCAGACACCTTGTAACCTGTGTTGCTTTAAATAGGACTCTGTGGCTTCAGTTGGACCCCCTATACTTATCAGCTGTTCAGGTTATCGAGGCGAGTACATTCTCTGATCATTTCATATCTTGCTTAGAATTATTTTCTGCAGTAGATTACTTTACTTGTACTGTCACGACGGTCACACGGATTGGTACTATATGGATCCTTTCTTGAGATGTTATCCTTAGGGAGCATCGGGTACTACGTGTTCTGTGCGTTTCACTTACATGGCGTATCACTATGCTTCTTGGTTCACTTGATTACTTGTGACATGTACCGTCATGATCACAGAGTCTCTTGAATCTTATACAGTTGGGTAACCCCCAGACTTCCCATTTATGGGACATCCATGTATCACCCTTCGGGGGCCGTGCATGGAATCATATAACATAACCTGGCTGGATCCTTGTGTATTGATTGGGGGTACGGAGGAGTAGAAGTGGACATGTGAATAATACACCAGTAGTATCTTCATTGAATCATTCCGTAGTGTCTTCATTGAATCATCCCAGGCCATTTAGATGTTCATGTTGTACTCTGACTCACTAGTCACTGCTAGTTCTCTATGTATAATAGATATTTCTATTACAGTTCTCTCTCTGTTTTTATACTGCATTTCTTTCAGTACCTGTATCTTACTTTACTGCATGATTATATTTTCTAACCTGCTATGATCTGTTGAGATGTACTGTACTCGCTCCAGTCCTGACTCGACCTGTTGATAAATTTTACAGATAGCCTGGAGGTTGCCTGCTAGCCTAGAGGAGACAGTAGAGGTTGCATAGATAGCTAGGGTTTTTGCTTATAGTTTATTTTCAGTCATCTTGAGTTGTATTTATGGATTACTGTATTTGGGTTTTGAGATGTATTCTGAGTTTGTATCTTAGACACTTAGACTTCTATCTGTTGTATCTTTTTTCGATTTCATGTTTTATCTATCTTCCTTTATGCTCCACCTTAGATGTGATTGAGTTTACATTCTGCTATGTCACCCCCATTCGGGGAGTATAAACTGTTTAGTCTTATACTGTTAAATGCATTGAGACCTAGGACAGCGTTCTACCGCCGACACTGCGGCGTAGGCTGGGCGTTGTTACGTTCTCGTGCCCTAACTCTAGGGTGCGGGTCGTGACAGAGAGAGAACTGTTATGATACAAAAGGGGGGGTATTCTGTTCTCAGATTTCTGAGAACAGAAACCACACACACACACACAATACACATATATACACCTATGTATATATACACACATATCTACACAAATACCCATGTAAATACACACAAATTTCCACCTACACACACACATACATATATACATATATATACAGTATATACACACATAAATATACATATATATATACATTAAAATCATTTTGAAATTCGTTTTAAAAACTGGAAAGAACAGTACTACTGTTCATTACTGAACCTAAGGGGGTAAACCCAATACCCGACCCAAACCGAGCTAAGGCTCGAAACCCAAGGTTTGTAATCGTGTCCTACAGTGTCCCCTAGCATCTAGGGTGCCTGACACAAAGTCTAGACACGATACGACGTGTCAAACTCACTAGAAACCCAATCGGGTAAACTAACACAGGCCACACTCTACACTGTGTCGTGCACGGGTTCCTTGCCCTCGTGGACACACCACGAGACACGACACGTCTCGTGGTCATGCACACAGGTCGCCTAGGTCTAGGGCTAGCTATTAGGTAGCCTGCACAGTGCCACGTGTCCTCACGTGTCGACACGAGACCCGTATCAGTCGAGTTTTCTCGACTGATACACACTATTTCAGACAGTGTCGTGCATGTGTTCTAGTATCTCGTGGACACGACACACGCCACGTAGGATCACGTGGTCATGTCCATATGTAGCCTACGTGTTAGGCTACACACTCGTGTCAACATGAGGTGTCCACGACTCGTGTTCGTGCGACACGAGTCGCGTGTCAGTGAAGAAAATGTGCGCGTGCAGTGCAGTGCGTGTCCCGTACGAGTAATATTTCTCACTCGACACGACACGGCGTGACACGAAACCTTGGGGGCATGTTCGCAGACATTGCCCCCGTGTCCATGTCAAATTTTACGTGTCCTAGTGCTCTGTACAGTGAGCACGAGCAGCGTGGTAGCAGGACACGCGCGCGTGGCCTCGTGCTGCGAGTTCGTGTCCATTTTGGACACGGACACAGCATAGAAATATGCTCAGTCATAGGGTTTCGTGATCAGCATGCCAAGGGCTACCCAAATGTGTAATTTGTTTTGGAAAACAACAACTTTTATTCCTAAGTGGCATTTCACCAAACACTGTAATTTAAGCACAGATACGTGTCCGATACGGACACCAAACCAAATCTATTTCCTACCAAATTTGACCTACAGTTAGGGTATACCTATATGCATGCATTTATGAAGAAAAATTACAATATTACTAGGTTTGAGGGTGTTTACCTATGAGTGCAAAACTCAATGGAAAGCCTAGAATATGGGGGTGTCCACTTCTCTTGGTGATGCCAATATGATGATCAACCTTGCTATCTAGCCTCCCTTAGTATCCTCAATAGTAGGGGGGTTCCAATGCAAGAAATTTGGCTCAATTTGGAGCTAAATTGATTGAATTGTGAGGGTGTGAAGTTGTAGGAAAAACTTGGGTTTTTGTGAAAGAAAAGAGGCTTGAATGAAGGGGGGTGTGTATATAGGATGGGGGCATGGGTTGGCTGCCATGGGGGGGTAGGGGTTAGATATTTAGGGTCCCCTCCACCTTGCTAACTTAGCCCTTAAGGCTTTGACTAAGGGAATAGATATTTCTAGGTTTCTAAAATATCTAAAAGTAAAATATCTAGATATTTTCTAACTAGATATTTACATATAAAGCTAACATCTAACATTAGTCTTCTAGGTTAGTGGCTAACCTCTAGATTAGTGCTAAACTAGGTTAGGGACGAACATGACACTAATCAATAATTAAATAATAATAAAAACACATAAATACAAATAATTCCAAATAAATTCTAGAAAATTACCAAAATATCCTTTAGGCTGAAAAGTGCTAAAATAGTATCCTAATCACTTGGTTAGGCTTACATGGTCATGGCAACTTCTAGGTTAAGGAATAACTAGGGTTTACACTAGGGTTATACTAGTAAAATCACAAAAATCATAAGTCATGACTTAGAAATAATTTTAACTACACTAGTAATCACCAAAAATTATATCATGACTAAAACACCATTAATAAATAATAAAAATAATAAATTTTCAAAAATACCCTAATTTCAGAAAACTGGGTGTTACAAGTCTACCCTCCTTAAAATAATTTCGTCCTCGAAATTTAGATGGTCGTACTCCTCCTAGGTCAACCTCCAACAATCAGGGTCGAAGCTACTACCTAGCAACATACAAGGTCAATAAGTAAAATATGGGTAGTTGACCTATACTGGGTCATGTCCAAAATTGGCTGGCAGTTTTAGGCCATAAGGTGTCCTTAATTCAAATCGAAATCAAAAGTAACTCCATGGGGTAAATCAGGATGGAGTCTCGGGTCAGGGAAATCGTACTAAGCAAATGAAGCACGCGATGGTATGCCTGAGTGGGACACTAAGGTCATGGGTTGTAGAGTGTCATGTCTAGGTCATGTATGTAAAGTTAGTTTTGAGGAAAACAACTAGTCTTGTGCTCCTAATTTAAAAGTCACGGTAATGTGCCTACGATGATCATAATTTAGAGTGGGAAATGTCTATGGCCTAAATTGAACCAAAAATTGTGATGAATAGTAGTATAAGGGGCAGGTTAAGTGGGACAGTCCTGGTCATGGGTATAGACTGGGAAGATAAGAAAACAATAAATCACAGGGCTAAAAGGTTTACTATTCTATGGTCAGAGCTACTCTATCAATTCTAAGTCAAAAGGCATAGCACATACATTAATTTATTTAAGGGAAAAAAATTTCTTAACAAAAGAAGTTATTCAAGAATTATATTAATAGCTAAAGCTACTCCTACTCCTACTCCTACTCCTACTCCTACTCCTAAGTAAGAGATGAAGAAATAAACAAACAATCGACAAAAATCAAAAGAACTACCAGGTCAAAACTTATCACTAATAAAGAAACAGGTAGGAGCAGATGGAATTGGATTTCAAGATAGATATAATAAAACAAGATGGGAATGGAATTTAGAAGAACAGAACCTGTAAGCACATCGCCAACTGCCTGGGCATCCTCAACTGTCATGGCGTAAGCTCGCCCCTGCTAGCCTCTTCCAGCCTGTTGCTGAAACTGCATAAATCTCTGCTGCTGTGGCTGTAACGGTCCCCTCTGCTGACCTACCAGAGCCTTAGCTCCTGCTTCTGGTGCTGCTCCATGTGCTACTCTGCCTATGTACTGGAAACACTCCCTCAGCTGGTGGTCCGCTGCCCCACATAGTAGGCACCAGCCCAACCTCTTCCTGCACTCTCCCTATCCATGTCCCGGCTTCTTACAGTAGGGACAACTGGTAGTCTGCTGTCTCGGGGCCTGTTGCTGCTGCCTCGGCTGCTGATACTGCTGTGGCTGCCTCTGCTGATGCTGATAGTGAGGCCTCTTGTCCTGACCTCCACTGCTGCCGGCTCTCTATGTATCGCGGCCCCTCTTGAGCTTCAGCTCAAGATCATCCTCAGCTGCCATCGCTCCTGCCAGAATCTCCTCAAAGTGGCATTTCTGTCACTCTTGGTCAAGGACTTGACCTCCTTGACCAAGCCCTTCCTGAACCTCCTCGCCTTCGCTGTCTCGCTAAGGCCCTCTACAAATCTGCTCAACCGGCAAAACTCACCGAAATACTCATCTACAGTCTGGTTCCCTTGAACCAGGTTCTCAAACTGGGTCTCCAAGGCACCGACTGCCTGATCCGGGAAAAATTTCCTCTTGAAGAGCTCCTTGAAAGCTCCCCATGTCTGCCCTGGAGTGCCTACTCTCGGGTCCGTCTGATACCAGGTACGGGCAAGATCCCGCATCTGGCTGGCTGCTGCCTCTATCTGGAGTCCGGTTGGTATCTCCGCCAGTCGAAAAATCTTCTCAATGTGCTCAATCCAGTCATCAGCATAAAAAATCCCCTCTGTCCCCAAGAAGTCCCTGGGGTTCATCTTCTTGAACTCCTGAATGCCCGGAATCCTCTGCTGTCGCGGCTGTCCCGATCCTCCCTGTGGCTGGACAGCCAACCTCTCCATCGTCGCTCTAGCCAGCTGATGGACCTCATCTATGCCCCTGGTAAACTCCATCGTCTGACACTGCTGCTAGGCCTGCTGCGACTCTAGGAAATGCTGGAAGTATATAAACATATGTGCAGCATCCACTAATCCAGATGGCATCGGCGGCTGGAACTGCTGCTGGTGCTGCTGAAACTGTGGCTGACGAAACTGCAGGAGAGGCATATCTGGGGTAGCTGGGATGGTCCCCCGAATAAGTAGGGATGCACCCCCAAATGTGGCAGAAGCTCCCACATGAGCTGGAGTAAGGGGAGCTGTGGTCCCCGGGTCCTGGTGAGCTGGACGAGAGGTGGCAGGCCTCTCAGTGGTGTCACCTGGACCGAGATGCTGTGATCGTGTCACCACCATCCTGAAGACAGATCAACAAAGAAGTCAATAACGGTACAAGGATGATAGTATCAAGGACAATATGAAATAGATTATACAAATTTGAACAAAAGTCAGTAGGTTCAAATCTATGGAAATTTTCTAATTGTGATTGAGTATCCACTCTCTCTAAGCCTATTCCTCAAATCCTATTACAGGCTGTAGTGGTACTCTAGTTCGAATACCACTACATAAACTCGACCTGCATGGGCCACCAGTAAAAACGTGTCACGACCCGCACCCGAGAGTAAGGGCACGAGAAGTGGGTACGTCCAGCCTACGCCGCAGTGTCGGTGGTAGAACGCTGTCCTAGGTCAATCATCTAACAATATAAAGGTACTTGTACAGTATATACTCTCCGAATGGAGGTGACATAACAGAAAACAATCTCAATCACATCTAGGGCAGAAGAATGAAAGATAGACAGATAGACAGTAACTCAAAGAGAACAGTAGCATAGATGAAATAAGTCTAAGTGTCTAGGATAACATAACATCCAGAATGTCAACCCAAAATACAATATAAGTCTAAGAGTCTATACATCTCAACATCTCAAAATACAACTCAGAATGTGAGACAAAATGATAATATGAAAAAGACTGACTAGCTAAACTAGCCTAGACTACTGGGGCAACATCCTCAGCTGCAGGTGGATCCTGCTGAGGGTCCACAACATAAGTGTCATCTAGTCCTGCTCCATAATAGGTAGACACCAGGGCCTCATCCTCATCCTCTGTAATATTTTCAACAAGTCCAGTCAGGACAGGAACGAGCACAATACATCTCACGCAGTTCATAGTATGATAGGAAATATAAAACATGCAATAGAGTAAAATACAGGAACTGCTGAAAGAAGATACATGTAGTAAAAGAGATAACTGTAATGAAATATCTACTATAATAGAGAACTAACAGTGACTAGTGAATCAGAGTAAAAATATAGATATGTGAATGGCATAGGAGATTCATGACTACAGCTAAGAGTGATTCATGACTACAGCTACTGGGGTAATATCCACATGACTATTTCCACTCCCCCATCCCCAATCAATACACAAGGATCCGTTTAAGTTATGTTAAGATTCGTGATAAGCCCATAAATGGGTGATTCATGAGAGGCTCTGTGAACATGAGAGTACATGAGTCACAAGCGATTCGTGAATCTATGAAAGCATAGAGATACATGATGATTCGTGAAAAGCACAAACATGCTGTATCTGATGCTCCCGAGGGGGATAACATCTCATGAAAAGATCCATATAGTACCAATACGTGATAACGATCGTGTCAGCATCAAGTAAAGTAATCTAGAGTAAGAATATAAATCCTGGCAAGTATGAAACGGTCAGAGAATGTACTCGCCTGATAACTGAATGTCTGAAGAGGATGTACTGCCTGAGGAGAGGTGTATGGCTCCTAATCAGAGCAATACAAGTCACAATGTATCCACAATGGTAAAATAGAGTATACAATACATACTACATGATTCTAGGTCAATCTGGTCAAAAGTCAACTCTTGGTCAACTCAATAGTCAAACTAGGTCACAGGAAGTCACACTAGGTCACAGAAAGTCATACTAAGTCAAATAAGGTCAAACAAGGTCAAACAAGTCTAATCTTGGTTAAAGTCAACCCTTGGTCAATATTCTAGCTAAACTAATCAAATACTAGTCAACATGATCAATCTAGGTCAAGCCTAGGTCAAACTTAGACTAACTAAGGTTTTGGTCAAACAAGACTAGTCAACAAGGTAATTAGGTCAAACAAGGACTAGTCAATAAGGTAATTAGGTCAAACAAAGACTAGTCAATAAGGTAATTAGGTCAGTGGTCAACTACCTAAGTCAATACTCAATAAGACTAACTCAAACCATGACACAACCTCTAAGTATACCACTTAACCCCATACATATCTTAAATTACATAGGACTATCCTCATAACCATATGGTCAAACATAAATCAATTAGTTAGGGTTTAGTCAAACTTTAGTCAACTAGTTCTTCTATGTTCATCCAAGCCATTTCTAGGTCAATTAGGTCAGGGTTGACCTATAGTTGACTTTGGTCAACAATGGTCAATTATCTAGTCAAACTAGGTCTACTAGTCAAGTTAGGTCAACCAATGTCAAACTAGTCATTCTAGGTTAATTCAAGTTCAATCTAGGTCAACTAGGTCAAGTTGGACCTAAGGTTGACTTTGGTCAATTCTAGTCAAACAAGGGTCATTAGGGTACCTAGGTCAAGGGGTCACTTAGACAAATTAGGGTCAACCCCCAATTTGGCCATAGGCTAGTAATTAGGTTCCATCGGCTAATATCATATAGGTATCTATCTCTATACAATATATATATATACACATATATATAACTTTAGATATATACATATACAAACATTCTACATAGGCCTATAGACTATGTATACTCATATGCCATATAATATATATATATATAGATACAATATAATCTAATACCAAATATATATATATATATATATATATATATATATATATATATATATATATAAAACTTTATATAATACATATATATAGAGAGAGAGAGGAAAATGAGAGAGTGAGTGAATTAGAGAGAGAATGAAATAGAGTGAGAGAGAGAACTGTTATGATACAAAAGGGGGGTGTTCTGTTCTCAGATTTCTGAGAACAGAAACCACACACACACACACAATACACATATATACACCTATGTATATATACACACATATCTACACAAATACCCATGTAAATACACCCAAATTTCCACCTACACACACACATACATATATACATATATATACAGTATATACACACATAAATATACATATATATTTACAATAAAATCATTTTGAAATTCGTTTTAAAAATTGGAAAGAACAGTACTACTGTTAATTACTGAACCAAAGGGGGGTAAACCCAATACCCGACCCAAACCGAGCTAAGGCTCGAAACCCAAGGTTGGTAATCGTGTCCCACAGTGTCCCCTAGCATCTAGGGTACCTGACACAAAGTCTAGACACGATACGACGTGTCAAACTCACTGGAAACCCAATCGGGTAAACTAACACAGGCCACACTCTACACTGTGTCATGCACGGGTTCCTTGCCCTCGTGGACACACCACGAGACACGACACGTCTCGTGGTCATGCACACATGTCGCCTAGGTCTAGGGTTAGCTATTAGGTAGCCTGCACAGTGTCCACGTGTCCTCACGTGTCGACACGAGACCCATATCAGTCGAGTTTTCTCGACTGATACACACTGTTTCAGACAGTGTCATACGTGTGTTCTAGTGTCTCGTGGACACGACACACGCCACGTGGGGTCACGTGGTCATGTCCATGTGTAGCCTACGTGTTAGGCTACACACTCATGTCAACACGAGGTGTCCACGACTCGTGTCCGTACAATACGAGTCGCGTGTCAGAGAAGAAAATGTGCGCGTACAGTGCAGTGCGTGTCCCGTACGAGTGAGATTTCTCACTCGACACAACACGACATGACACGAAACCTTGGAGGCATGTTCGCAGACATTGCCCCCGTGTCCATGTCAAATTTTACGTGTCCTAGTGCTCTGTACAGTGAGCACGAGCAGCGTGGTAGCAGGACACGCGCACGTGGCCTCGTGCTGCAAGTTCGTGTCCATTTTGGACACGGACACAGCACAGAAATGTGCTCAGTCATAGGGTTTCGTGATCAGCATGCCAAGGGCTACCCAAATGTGTAATTTGTTTTGGAAAACAACAACTTTTATTCCTAAGTGGCATTTCACCAAATACTGTAATTTAAGCACAGATACGTGTCCGATACGGACACCAAACCAAATCTATTTCCTACCAAACTTGACCTACAGTTAGGGTATACCTATATGCATGCATTTATGAAGAAAAATTACAATATTACTAGGTTTGAGGGTGTTTACCTATGAGTGCAAAACTCAATGGAAAGCCTAGAATATGGGGGGTGTCCACTTCTCTTGGTGATGCCAATATGATGATCAACCTTGCTAGTTAGCCTCCCTTAGTATCCTCAATAGTAGGGGGTTCCAATGCAAGAAATTTGGCTCAATTTGGAGCTAAATTGATTGAATTGTGAGGGTGTGAAGTTGTAGGAAAAACTAGGGTTTTTGTGAAAAAAAGAGGCTTGAATGATGGGGGGTGTGTATATAGGATGGGGGCATGGGTTGGCTGCCATGGGGGGGTAGGGGGTAGATATTTAGGGTCCCCTCCACCTTGCTAACTTAGCCCTTAAGGCTTTGACTAAGGGAATAGATATTTCTAGGTTTCTAAAATATCTAAAAGTAAAATATCTAGAAATTTTCTAACTAGATATTTACACATAAAGCTAACATCTAACATTAGTCTTCTAGGTTAGTGGCTAACCTCTAGATTAGTGCTAAACTAGGTTAGGGACTAACATGACACTAATCAATAATTAAATAATAATAAAAACACATAAATACAAATAATTCCAAATAAATCCTAGAAAATTACCAAAATACCCTTTAGGCTGAAAAGTGCTAAAATAGTATCCTAATCACTTGGTTATAGGGGTGAGCAAAAAACCGTTTTGGACCGTAAACCGATCCGAACCGACCCGAAATAACGTTTCGGGTCGGGTTCAAAAAATACGGGTCGGATATCGGTTTTTTAAAACCAATTCATTCGGTTTTTTCGGTTCGGGTCGCGATTTTTGGATTCGGTTTTGGACCCGAACCGAAAACCGAATTAGTAGATGCAATTACATTTGTACCCCTTAACTTTGTATATATAGAAAATGACTAACCCTAAGCATTCTTTCTCCTTTCCTCATATTATTTGGGGGCGCTGCTCCTCCTCTCAGTTCCTGGAGAGAACTCCTCTCTCTTTCGACTCTCTCCTCTCATCACTAACTTTTTTGGAGCTCCTCCTCCTCTCAGTTCTCGCATAAGTGCAACCGAAGTGGATCTTTTTCATTTTTTTTAACGAATTTGTGAAGAATATTCAATTTTTTTAATGATTTCTTTTGATCTTTTGGATTTTAAACTCTCAGTTCTCTCTGGAACTCCTCTCTCTTCTCATCAGTGCAACCAATGTGATTTTTGGATTTTACTGTTTTGCATGTTTCGATTTTTGATGTTCATGTATAGATCTATTGAGAAGTTCATTTGTAAATCTATCTTCTATGTTCTAAAATGGGTTCAAAAACGGAGTTACTTTATTAGTAGGTCTGAAGAATAGAAATATAGGAGAAATGGCTAACCTCTTTTTTCCTTTGTTAATAAGGTTTATGGTATTATTTTAATCTCGTGAAGTTGGAAGAAAAAATCCTGATGAAGGATCAAGAAACTTTATGCAGAAGTTTAACTTCTTGTTAAATATATGATATGCAATCTCTTGTTTACTGCTAGTTGGAAGCAGCTATTAATTGATGGATCGATCCATGGTCCCCAAAACTGAACCGACCGAAAACCGAACCGGTTTTTTTCGGTTCGGTTTTTTCGGTTTTTCCACAGAACGGTTCGGTTTACGGTTTTAGTAAAACTGGTTCTCGGTTTTTTTCGGTTTTTTGAAAATCGGTTCGGTTTGAACCGAACCGAACCGTTGCTCACCCCTACTTGGTTAGGCTTACATGGTCATGGCAACTTCTAGGTTAAGGAATAACTAGAGTTTACACTAGGGTTATACTAGTAAAATCACAAAGTCATAAGTCATGACTTAGAAATAGTTTTAATTACTAATAATCATCAAAAATCATATCATAACTAAAACACCATTAATAAATAATAAAATAATAAATTTTCAAAAATACCCCAATTTCAGAAAACTGGGTGTTACAGGGAGTCCCAGTTCAGCTGAGATTGGGCCTACCGGTTGGGGTTTAGTTGTAGCCCAAAACTGGGCTCACTTCTCTTCCCTATTTTCTTTTTTTTTTCTTTTGTTATTCCTTTTCTACATTATTATCCCTATATATATATATATATATTATATATATATATATATAATATATATATATATACACCACACACACGTATATATTTATATATAAACATACGCACATACGTATTTATTTATATATACACACAAATACATATCTATACTTATTTATACATACTCTTACACACATAATATATATTTATTTAAATATATATATATATATACATGCACACATATATAATATATTTATATATACTCATACACACGTTCACATATATATATATATTTTTATTTTTTTATTTTTTTAATAATATATATAATATATTATATAGATATATATATATATATATATATAATATATATATATATATATATAATAATATATATATACGTGCACCTCTATATAATATTTTATATATACTCATACACTCTTTTATACCTATATTTATTTACACGTATATACCTATATTTATATCTATATTACTCATATAACCAAATATATTCCAAATATTATTATATCTAGAATGACATCCACATTTATATATATATATATTATACACACATACACTATTATATATACAAATACACACGTATTTAATATTTATTTACATTTACATACCAATACACACATATATAATTATTTGACAATAAAATAATATAACTAATAAAATGGTAATATTAAATAACAATCCCAATAAATAATAATAATAATAACGAAATTTAATATACCCATAATAGGCATTGCATCTACTTGAAATGTCTACATGGGTGTATTTGATCTCACTACATGTCTCCAAAGGCTTAGATTCTGTTCGGACCCAATTCGGGCTAAGTTGGTATTTTCGGGTTCCCTAAAATTCAATAATATAAATAATGAATAAATAAACCTTCGATAAGGTTTAAGTCGTAACTTGGCTTGGTTTTCCTAGTTAGGACATCGCTATGGCTCAGCCTTCCCTATCAAGGCTAACACACTAGTCAAAGTACGCCCTTGCACTATCCGTGCCTCGATTTCTAGTCATCTTGTACTCCAAAACTCTATCACGGCTAAAATTATCTACCGTAATAATTAACTAAATAATTATTTATAAAATCTAAAAATCCCATTCCAATAAAATAATTAATAGAAAATATTCCAAGTTTTCTGGGAAGGGCAGCTACAAATCTACCTACCTGAAAATAATTTCATCCTCGAAATTCTAATTCGTAACTATTCCTTAAATTCAAGAAGGAAATCTATCATTACCTTAATCTCCTCGAATTTTAATTTCTCAAAAACAGTTTATATCCTCCTCCTAGCCATTTTGTGACTACGAAACTCCGAGGACTTCTACCCACCTTTGGTCATACTACTCCCTCAAATCTCATGTCACTAAAACTTTAAAATCATCCAACTACTTGTTAAAATTGCTACCAATAGATATCTACTGCTTATGGCCACTATAATCCTCTCCTATCTATCAAACCACCCAAAATCTAACATGCAACAAATTTACCCCAATAGCTAAGAAATATTACTAACTTCTAATAAGCGTGACCATTCGTCACTCTGAAATAGGAAGGACAGGAAGATAAGGAAGAATAATCAAGAGCATTAATGAAGTTTCAAGGGCGGTAGAGGATATCTAATTTTGCATCTAGAAGGAAATTCATGAACCATTAACTTATCTGCTATAGTGGGCTACTCTGGCCTAGTCACTTAAAACGAAAAACCCTTCGTCTCTTAGAGTGGCTTGCACTCCGTGCAATATAGAAGTTCTGTTCTCGAAATTCTATCTAAACAAGGTTCCATAATAGAACGGAATTTGAGGAGTCCAGATTGTGATCTTTCCCGTGGTTATTTAAACACACGAGCAAGGGATGTGAATGCAATACAAGATCATATCGCGACTTCCAAGTAAATGGAATAATGGTTACGAATGACACCACATTCCAAGAGGTGGAGACTACCTAATAGGTGTAGAAACCTATTTCAAATAGTTCGGTTTTAATAGTCCAAATATAGGGGTATGTATGTATGTATGGGTTTTACTGGGTCATAATAGGTTTCCTGATTGGACATCAATCGCTGGTTGGATGAACCTAGGATTTCAATCTATATTGAATGGACAATATCCCGATGATAAACTATTTCTACTAGGTTAGGGTAACCTAGAATAGACTTCAACCCAAGTGGTTGAACTAGTTGGGCAGTCGGAATGGTTAACTAGGTCTCTAAAGCCCAAAAATGCGTCTTCAGTGACTTTTGTGTTCAAGTGGCACGAGAAGACACAATTGAGTGGCACATTAGTGACATGCGCGTAGTGGCTTCGAGTCGATCACAACCATATATTGGGTCAGAAGATTCGAGTCGAGGTTGAGTCTCTATTTGTAGTCGAGAAGTTTACCGGTACTATAGTAAGGGTTATAGCTAGTCTTTTTGACCTAAAAGTCGTACCATAAAAATAGAGTACAAGGGGACGGGTTTGAGTGGGACATGATATACCTAGATGAAGGTGGACTCGTCTAGATCTTACATATGAAATTTGTTGGAAGGTAACAGCTGGTCTTGTGCTCCGAATATTAATGACACGGCTGGTGACACAAAATGATCTAATGGAAAGTGGGAGTCCATGAGACATTAATTATCATCATAATAAAAATTATTCTAATCAATCGATAATCCTCGTATATCCAAAAACCTTAGGAGGATTACAGTCTACCCACCTTAGAAATAGGACATGGTCTAGGAATATTGAGGTTAAAGGGTTCCCAAAGTCCGGATACTGTACCTCGACTCTTGTTAATAAAGAATAAGGCACGACGGGATACGGAGATATAAGTCAAGTCAAGGATCGTTCCTCAATAATGAGAAAACGAGTGTGTACAACGACACATGGTCGATAAAATAGAATGACCTACTCGTCCACAATATACGAGAGTTTTCGACGGGGTACCAACTCTAAGGCACATCCTACGAAAGATCTCTAACAACTGAGTTTGTGAGTTTATATTGGGGTCAAACCTGCTAGACTATTGTCACAAGGGTCTAGTTAAAGAAAGCTTCAAGCAAATAGTTAGAGACTCATGCCATTTGGTTCCTTGAGGATAGATAGTCTGCTAGGTTGGCATTTTGACTAAGGGTTAAAGTCCTAATCATTCTCAAATTTAGATGGATTGAAAGTCTCATTAGTAGTTTGAGGGTCGAGAGGAGAACGAGTAACTCAATCGCATGACTGGTCGATGGTAGCTATGCTTGTGTATACCACTATCATAGCCATGGGGATACTCTGTATCTCTCTACCATCACGAGCTCTCGTCCTTCCGAATCGGAGAAAGACAAAAACGGTAAAGAGTTCAAGAGAGATGTTAGTGAATACAATTTCGTGATTCAAAGACGAATGTATAATTTAAGAGGAATTGTCAATACAGTCGCGGATGAGATCCTAGAGACGTCTACATCTCAATCCACGTAGGTTAATAAGTGGGAGAGCGAACCGGGTGCACTACGGTTGATCAGACCGTAATACATCGATTCTGATTAGACAGTATGTTAGTGGGCGTCCCCAATGTAGAAGCATGGAAAATACTAAAGAAAATGACTCATGCGGCCAGGAAAGATCCATGCGGCTCAGAAAACTCATGCGGCTCAGGGAATCATGCGGCATAAGGAGCTATACGGCCCGAGGCATTCCATGCGGCTCAGAAGACACGTGGCCTGATAGTGCTCCCCTCCGACCCATGCTGCATTAATTGCTTTGACGGCTGACCCCTGAAAAGTTGACAGCCCTGACACAAAAGCAGGTAATTGACTCTGTCATAATGATGAATCTCTAGGGAAGAGAAAAGATCTCTGATACAAATCCTCCGAGAGCCATAAAAATACCACGTGGCCTTGCCACGTGGGCGTTCGTATGCGGCTCACTTCTCATGCGGTTCAGAATAAATCCTATGCGGCTCAGGCCATGAAAGCCTCATGCGGCTCGAGCAAAGAACTTCCATGCGGCTTGGAGTGAATCTGTCCTATGCGACTCAGGCCATGAAAGCCTCATGCGGCTCGAGCGAGGACTTCTCATGCGGTTCAAGAGGATCATGTCCATGCGGCTCAGGCGGATATGTACCTATGCGGCCCACAAAGATTACTCCCCTGTGGTTCGAGGGCTCAAGTGAGGGCCACTGCCCAGGTAGCCCTGACACATGGGCTTAACCATATGCGGCTCACATTCATATGCGGCTCACTCGTCATGCGGTCCAGATCCCCCCAGCAGCTCCTAGGACACGTATCCTAAACCGATTAAATCCTCAGATTTGCTGCCATTAAAGATTGGGTCAAATCCCAATGATCTGGGATACGTGGCAGAAGAATAGATCTAATTTATTCGCAGATATCAGAAGATCAGTACAAGGAAGATTTATTCCAATCAGCATTAATTGCTAATGGGATTTGGTGTAATCTACACCTAATGGCTCGGATTCGTCACAATCAGAAACGAACGGCCTAGATTGGCCAATCCTGGCCGCCGTCTCCAAGAGCTAATCATTGGCAACCCTAATGATCGCATCCCACTATTATAAATAGCAAGGTGCCATGCCCTTGTAAGATATATACAATATCAGAGAGAAATACGTATATACAGAGAGACTACTCCCCAATAGTCAAAGAGAAAATACACAGAGAGAGAGAAGCCAGAAGAGCAACAGAGGAGCAAGAAGAGCATTTCTTCATCAACGCCAACCATGTTTTCACAAGAAGTCAAGACTGCATACCGATCGTCCAAGGAGTAAGGCAGGGCTGCCGTCGCCTTCCCGAGCCTCTATCGTCACTCCCCAGAATCTAAATAAACAATTGTACTTAGACTGTTGTACCTAGGTTTTCGTCCCTAGGCTTTCTTTGTACAAGCGAGTTTGTAACGTGAAGTAAAAGTTCGATCCTCCGATAATTGTTCTGTTCTTTTATATTTTATGGCAAACACGATGGCGACTCTGCTGGGGACTAACTTCTCCACGGCTGAGGAGTTGGTGACGCAATCGGATGCAGCCAAGCTTGGCTCTACGCAACAAAAGATGGTCGCCCGGTTCGACCAACAGGCGTTCGAAGAAATGCTCTCCGACAAGAGCACCGGCCCAGTCCAGAAACGAGTCCGCACAAGGAAGGTCCGTAAGGAGTGGAGATCCGATCCTTCGTTCCTACTGAAGCTCTTGCGGAGACGCCCTCTGTTGTTCAAGACGGCGAGCAAGATTCCCCTGCGGCCCCACTTCAGATCGTAGACAACTCTGCTGTCCCCAAGTCCGGCAGAAGAAAATACTATAATTCTGGACTTGCAGGGGCAAAGAGGAACTCTATAAGATCTGAGCCGCATAAGGGTATCAGCCGCAGGGAGAAAGCTCACACGGCTACATCCTCCAGCTGCATGAAGAAAACTCATGCGGCCATATCTGTCAGCCGCATAGCTTATGCGGCTACAGTTGCCAAACACACGGATGAAACTCGTGCGGCTATGGGAGTCAATCGCTTGCAGAAAACCAATGCGGCCATAATTGCCAACTGTATGCGGCCAGCCTGTACGGTCGTGACTCCTAGCCGCACCAAAATAATTCGTCCGACGACAGAAGACAACCGCATGCAGACAGCCTGCACGGTACCCAACTCTAGCCGTATAGCATCCGTTTCACGCTTCTCTCGATCAGTCTTCGACCGTCTCTCAAGCGGTCCTGACCCTGATGGTTCTCTGGATGATAAGCCAGATTTTGTGGTATCCAACTTGGACTCCTCCTATTACGTACCCACAAGTGCTAAAAGAAGGAAGTCTAGGGCAGCGCGGGCTCATCAGGCCCAGTCAACTGTCCCAACCTCTGACTATTGGGGCGTCCCGTTGACTATCACACGGGCCTCGAATGGGAAGTTGTATACAACCTCTCGAGTCCAGCCCCCGGCGTCAAACAGACAGAGTGGTTCCTCTGACCTACGGGAGGCGATCCGCCACATACGCAAGGAAAGAGAAGGAGTGTCGGCGTGCAAAGAGTCCTCGCTTGGACATCGCTGCACCCAAATCATCGTCAACTGCTGCTGCAACAATACGGCAGTGACGGAAGATCGGCCGTCCGTCTTCCAAAGGCTACAGCATCCGAGCTCAGAAAATGAGGCACCTCCTGTTGTCTCCTACAATTCCGCTCAAAAGGTCCCCTCCAAAGGGAGAAGGAAAAAGACAAGTATCTCCAGTCCCAAGATATCAACCACTACAGCTAAGAAACTATCGTCTAAACGGTTGTCCTCTACCGTGTATTCCAACACACACGTTCAAAGACGAAATCTACCGCAATGGGAAATTCATCATCCACATCGCTGGGGGTTGAGGGAACTGGGGGTAGCACTCCTCCGAACATCCGCAACAATCTGATGTTTCAAGGAGCCGAGCCCGGACAAACAATTCTTCCATCAGGTGCAACAGACGCTGATGTCCCCGAGGACTTCCGTAACTCTCAAGATGAAGCAAGCTCTGAAGCTGGGGATACCGTTCCCTCCGAGTCCGAGCCCGAAGAGAACATTCCCACCTATCCCGATGACTTCTCGGTGCATGGACACGACTCGGAGGGCACATCCTCCACCGTTCCTTCCATCCCTCCTCATGTAAGGACGGTTTTCATGACGGACAGCAATCAAGGTGGTTCCAATGATCGCCAGCACATCGACAATCTCGAAGCCATATTACTTACTTTAGTCAAGTCTGTAGACGAGATTAAAGCGGCCCTGCCCACTCTACAAGGAGGAACGCCTGGTCAAACAAGCACGGGCCCCGCGGGTCAATGTAGATTCGAACTCAGCGGCACCAAACCCGGGCAATAATCCTCCTGAAATAACAGCCCCTACCACGATAGATGAGACCCGAGAAGTAAGGAGAGAGGTCCAGGAGCTCCGAGCCATGTTCCATGCCCGAGAAAACGCTCAAGATCTCAGAATACGGCAACCATACCCAGCTGAATGGAGGGATGTTCCATTCCCACCAAGATATAAGCTGTTCAATATCAACCCGTATGATGGCAAAACCTCAGCAAGTCGGTAAATCACTTACTTCGAGGTCACCACCGACCATCTGCCCCATGATGATGCTATCCTCACACGGTTATTCATTGGGGCGTTGGAAGGAGTCGCCTTCAATTGGTACCGCAATCTACCGGACAATTGCATCCACTCCCTCGCTGGCTTCAAACGCTTGTTCTTGGAGAGATTCTATGAGGTAGGGCAGGACGTCACAATGTCTACCCTCATGGACGTCGTCCAAGGAGAGAAAGAGCTGACGAGGAATTACATTGAGCGGTTTCGTCAAACCACAATGAAGTTACCATCTGGCAATCCGGATTCCTCCTTGATTGAAATTTGCCAAAAGAGACTACTCCCAACAATTAGTCTCTGGATGGGCGAAAGTCAATTCAAGGACTGGAAGGCTTTTATCATCAGTGCTACAAGTGCCGAAGAACGATTGAGAAAGGCTCGCCAACTAGGGTTGCACATCTCAGAGGGAGATAACAAGGGCAAGCGTTCCAACACCAACATCGACAATAGGGGTAGCGTCTCCAACAATCGGAACAACAGAGGCAAGCAGGCTATGGTGGCCGACACAGCCCAGAAGCCCGAGTCACAACCAGCAGACAAACAATGGCCTCAAATCACTTACTCTTTCGAAGACGGCCACGTCAAGCCTGTCTTGGACATGCTCATACAAGGAGATAGAATTCAGCTTCCTCCACCAAGATGGGAGCCTCGGCCGGCTGATCTGGAGAACCCAAAGTTCTGCCATTACCACCGTTATGTACACTACGCTACACACGACTGCTACCAACTAAAATGGTACATCCAAAGCCTCATCGATTCGAACGCTCTGGCCATCGACTTCTAAGAGGTAACCGTAGCAGCCAATGTGGTGTCCGTACAATTTGGCAGCTTTCCTCCGACGGAGACTCAAGACGGGGTAATCCCCGTCCCTCTGGCGACGATAGAGATTACCAATCTTCCACCTCCCCGGGAACAGGCTGCTGGTCTAGTACCTCTCACCACCTCTCGAGGGAAGGTCATGTGGGTCCATCCAGACTTGGTGACAGAAGTAACTCGGCCCACCAACAAAAAGAAGAGTGGAAAAATCAGGACCTGCCACATAATCTCAGCAGACAACGAGGAAGCTACAGCCGTCGTCACGCGGTCCGGAGCGCAATCCCAACCTGTGGTTGATAACCCAGCCGAAAATTATCAACCTACTACAACTGATGCTCCGAGACCGGCTCAGCCTTCGACGACCGACAAGCCTAGGCCGAAGGAGACTCGCTTCGACAAATCTCTCCGAAAAGACGCAGCCCAAGGGCTAGAGAGGCCCTACAACTTTGACATCTTAGCATAATTGGCTAACACTCCGGCCAAATTGTCACTGTACGAACTCCTAAGGCTCTCCAAGGACGTTCGTATTGCATTAAGCGAAGCACTCCAAATGTCGATGCCTATCTGGCTCAATCCAACCTCACCAGGGAGGACTCACCCGTGGATCTCCAAGACAGCGCCTGCACGGGAGCAATGCCCAACATCGTCTTCACTCCGCAGGACATGCTCATCAAAACCAACCTACATGATCGCCCGCTATACTATACGGGATACATCGGCGACGTAAAGGTGGATCGGATGCACATTGATCCTGGCTCTTCCATAAGCATCATCCCGAAGGGTCTGCTACATCATCTCTGCATCCCAATGCATCGCCTGACACCTACAAGCACCGCCATCAGCGGTTTCAATTCGGGCAGGAGCTACCCTATTGGAAGATTCGTCTGAAGTGTCAAATTGGCGACCTCCAATCCGAAGTCACCTGCTACATCATAGATGCAGACACTTCTTACAACATCCTCTTCGGGCGCCCATGGATTCACGATTATATGATCGTGCCTTCCACGCTACACCAGTGCTTCAAATATGTCGACAAACACGGCTTCGTGAAGACAGAATTTGCTGATATCGATCCCTTCAAAGGGGTCGAATCCTACTACTCGGACTCCTGCTTATACGAGAAGTCGAAGAGGCACCTGGATGAAAATGAACAAGCTCGAACTGAGACGGCCTCAGGATCAGAAGAACCTCTGACGATCCACCTTCAAGCTTGCAAACCTGGCAAATTTGCACCCCTTACGGCCGCTCTGCGCAAGGATGCAATCAGCCTTGCGGCACAAGAGGGACAAATGATAATCCGGCTGCCAAGGTCCGGCCAAGTGTCGAGATCCATGACGGAGCCACTGACAATCAGGCTACCAAGAGTCAGCCAACCACAAGCAGGGAAGCTCAACCCCTCTGACAGGCCAATGACGATACGTCTTCCCAAGAATAATTGTCACCTTGATGCAAGGTCTGACACTTCTAGCGAACCAGCCACTCCTCGCCCCATATCAAATACCAAACTGGGGGTCGCTAGTCTGCCAACAACTCTACGCTCTGCTCCATCAACTAAACTACTGACAATCAAGCTTCCCAGGTCATCCTCTCAGTCTTCGTTCATACAGGGGTAGCCGAAGAGGAACCGGAGCTAGCCAAGTATGTGGCTGCCCACACTGATGTCCCCTCTGCTGATGATGTAATCCCCTAGAAAAGATACCTTACTTCATCAATAAAGGGTTATCTTTGAACTACACCGAGCTCAATAAGCTATGTATAATGTACGCTATGGAACACGGTATAGGCACTCACCTACACACACAAGTGACAAATGCGTACACCGTGATCCGGCTTACTCCAGTAGAAGACGCTTACCGAATAATCGAGGGAGGAGATCATCCGATCATCTTCGGCCGGACGAACAACCCACATCCCCTCACCATAGAAGAAGCCGACCTCGGGTCGGATGCCGGGAGACTGCCTCTGTATCTCTATAGCCCTCAATCCAAATATCTCATGCAGAAACAGGGGTATGATCTAGAGACGACGCCAGGATTAAACTACGGCTCTGGGCGACGATTACCTTTGAAGCCGCCAGTCCCGGCAGGCAAACCACGGAACTACTACAACAAAACTCGATGCGGGTTAGGGTATATAACGCCTACTACGACCCCTGAAAGTTCAGATGAAGAATGCAACTGGCAGTCACGTTCAACCGGATCACCAACTTCCGACTCGGATACCAGCATCGGAGATGTGTTCAGACAAGTCATGTCAGTCAACATGGCATTCGTCGATGCTTACGGGGAAGACGAAGACATTCCCGAGATCTTCGAGCTAGAGCCGTGGGCCCAGCAATTAGAGGCACAATGGGAAAAGCGGTTCGAACTGAGAGAACCTCCTACTGAAGATGAGGTCATACAAGTGGATCTCGGCAGCGAATCTTCTTCAAAATCGATTTTCATCAGTAAAAGCCTAACTGACGAAGAACGGGAGTCGCTGTTAGAACTTGTCAGAGAGTACATTGATATATTCGCCTGGAGCTATGAAGACATGCCAGGGTTAAATCCCGACATCGCTCTTCACAAACTCAACATTCGACCAGATGCGAAGCCAGTCAAGCAACAACAGCGACGCTTCCGTCCAGGCATCATGGACGCGATCGAAGCCGAAGTCAACAAACTGATAGCCAGCGGCTTCATTCGTGAAGAGCAACATCTAGACTGGGTCGCCAACATAGTACCCGTCCTCAAGAAGAATGGAAAGATTCGAATCTGCATCGACTTCCGCAACCTGAACGAGGCATGCCCCAAAGATGAATTCCCCCTTCCTATCACAGACATCATGATCGACAATACCTGCGGCTTCGAACGCATGTCATTCATGGATGGCTTCTCAGGGTACAACCAAATCAAAATGTCTCCTGACGACGAAAAACATACATCATTCCGAACACTGATTGGCACGTATTACTACACAGTCATGCCTTTCGATTTAAAGAATGCTGGCGCCACATATCAAAGAGCCATGAGCATCGTCTTCAGAGACCACTTACGCAAGACGGTGGAGTGCTATGTTGATGATATAGCCGTTAAGAGTCGTAGCAAGGGAGACCATCTGCAGGATCTAAGGACGATATTCGACCTAATGCGAGCGCACAATTTAAAAATAAACCCTACGAAGTCCTTTCTGGGTGTATCCAGCGGAAAGTTCTTGGGCTTCATCATCACCGCACAGGGTATCTATGTAGATCCTGAGAAGACGAAAGCAATCATGGAGATGGGTCCCCCGAAAAATCTCCGCGAACTCAGAGGCCTTCAAGGGAGGCTAGCTTACATCAGGAGGTTCATTTCCAACCTCTCCGGGCAATGCTGACCATTCACGCACCTCATGAAGAAAGGAGTCTATTCGTATGGGACGAGGAATGCCAGCGTGCTTTCGACAGCATCAAAGAATATTTGTCAAATCCTCCAGTTTTGGTAGCCCCGGTTCCTGGAAAACCATTCCTGCTCTATGTACGAGCAATGGAACACTCCCTCGGTGCTTTGTTGGCACAAAACAACGACGCAGGCCACGAGCAAGCCATATATTACCTCAGTCGAATGATGATTGGGCCATAGTACCGATACACCGCTGTAGAGAAGGAATGCCTCGCCCTGGTGTTCGCCATTCAGAAAATGCGGCACTATGTTACCGGACAAACGATACATGTGATCTTACGAGTCAACCCTCTCAGAGTCCTCATGACTAAACCAGGGGCACTTAGCTCTCGACTCGCTACATGGGCAATATTGCTGTCCCCTTATCATATGATCTTTGTCCCACAGAAGGCAGTCAAAGGTCAAGCCCTGGCGGACTTTTTAGCAGCCCACCCAGGCTCGGAGTCCTCCAGAATATATGAATAGATCCCAGACGAGGTCGCCGACTCGCATGCAACCTCTCACGAGGCTATATGGCGAATGTTCTTTGACGGTGCTTCAAGGACCGGACATAAGGGCAATATAGTCGTCGGGGTCGGGGTAGTGCTGATCTCCCCTTCGGATTGGTGATTAACCGCGCTTATTCCCTCACCGAGCCCTGCTCTAACAATGTGGCCGAGTACAACGCTCTGGTCATTGGCCTCCAACTTGCAAGAGAGCTGGGGTAGAATACCTTAAAGCATACGGCGATTCCCAACTAATCGTCAATCAGATCCGGGGCTCGTACGAAGTCCGCCACGAAGACATGATCCCTTATCACCAAATAGCGATCGATATCATCTCGTCATTTGAAGGATTCTTCATCGAGCATATCCCCAGACTCCAAAATATTGAAGCCGATGCCCTAACTGGTCTTGCCGCTTCCTTAGCAGTGTCGAACCACGCTCATCATTCGATTGGCGTAATAGGCCATGAACTGGTCTGTCCCAAGAACAACGTTCAACTAGTAGCGAGCTATTCCGCCCAGACGGTCGACGAAGCACCAGACTGGAGACAGCCGTTCATCGACTTCGTCGTCTATGACATCCTGTCCAAGAACCCGAAGGAAGCCACTTCTATCAGACGGCGTTCTCTCAGATTTTTCTACGATACAGAGACGAAGATGCTGTATCGCCGCTCCTACGACGGATTATTGCTCCGGTGCTTGTCGAACACAGAAGCCAAAGAAGCCGTACGAGAAGCTCACGACGGTGTCTGCGGGGCCCACCAGCCCGGCCTAAAATTGCAAGACCGCCTTCGACGAATGGGCTACTATTGGCCCACGATGGTAGCAGATACAATAGATTATGCTAGAAAATACAAAGCCTGCCAAGTCCACGCGGACTTCATTCACCAACCATCCGAATTTCTAAATCCGACAGTGGCGTCCTGGCCATTCGAAGCATGGGGAATGGATATCATTGGTCCAGTCACCCCACCTTCCTCCCGAGGACATCGTTTCATACTTGCGATCACTGATTACTTCTCCAAATGGGCGAAAGTTGTCCCACTCGCAGAAGTCAAGACTTCAAACGTGATCAGCTTCCTTAAGCATCACGTCATCTACCGCTTTGGACTGCCCCGAAGGATCATCCATGATAATGGTCCGCAGTTTGCAAGCCATGCATTCTATCGGTTTTGCGATAAACACCGTATTCAGAATATCGCTTCGACGCCGTACAACCCGACAACAAACGGGTTAGCAGAGGCGTTCAATAAAACAATCATCAAACTCCTCAAGAAGTTTGTCTCCTCCAACAAACGCGACTGGAACGAGAAACTCGGCGAATGCTTATGGGCTTATCGCACCACAGTTCGAACAGCCACTAGGAATACGCCATTCTTCCTAGTGTACGAAAGTGAGGCAGTTCTCCCATTAGAGACTCAAATACCCTCACTCTGTGTCGCCCTCACTTATCAATTGACAACGGATGACAACTACCGACGTCGACTGCAAGAGTTAGAGGCCTTAGATGAAAAGTGCCTCCTAGCTCAGCAAAGGATCGAGCTATACCAAGTACGCATCTCAGGAGCCTTCAACAAGAAGGTTAAAATCAGAACATTCTAAGTGGGCGATCTCGTTCTGGCAGTCCGGAGGCCAATGGTCATGACTCACAAGACCGTCGGCAAGTTCCAGCCAAAATGGGAAGGCCCATTTATCATAGAGACAGTATTCTCCAACGGTGCTTACCGCCTCGCTAAACAAAATGGAGACTTGCTCATGTTGCCCGTCAACGGCAAGTTTCTGAAGAAATATTATATCTAAACAACATCCCAGATTATTGAGTCACGTATCCGCTGGTACCACTGAACTCACCCCATAAATTTCCAGATTTTCGAGTCACGTACCCGCTGGTACCACTGAACTCACCCCATAAATTTCCAGATTTTTGAGTCATGTATCCGCTGATACCACTGAACTCACCCTCATAGTTTGTCAGATTTTCGAGTCATGTACCCGCTGGTACCGCTGAACTCACGCTCATCATTCTCCAGATTCTCGAGTCATGTACCCGATGGTGGCTCTGAACTCACATCCCGGTCACTCTTTCAGATAGAAAGTTATGTATGATCATACCTCTGAACTCTCTTCTTGAAGGAGATCCTCCCTCATAATCTAATACCCGCACTTCCAGTGCACAAAAAGGGTAATCGATCCACAAATTTCCAAAACGGCCATGTCCTCATTACCTCTGAGTCGTTCCACTTCCGCCAAAAATAAATCACCCCTCACATAGAACTTCCATGTCCTCATTACCTCTGAGTCGGTCTATGTGCCCTCCTTCATTGAGCCCACTCCTGTCATGTCCTCATTACCTCTGAATGGGAAGGCTCCGTCGAAAAAACCTTCATACTTGCCATGTCCTTATTACCTATGAGTAAGTATGATGATCCCCTTTCGACCTATTATCTGTACCCACAACCGGAGTATGCCAAGGTAATAGGTCCACAAATGTCCTCTGTTGACCACAAATGTCCTCTGTTGACCATCAATATCCTCCGTCGAGTTCACTCCTGCCATGTTCTCATTACCTCTGAGTAGGAAGGCTCTACGTTTAAAAAAACCTTCCCACTTGCCATGTCCTCGTTACCTCTGAGCAAGTATGTCGGTTCCCCTTCATCCTATTATCCGTATCCTAAACCAGGGTACGCCAAAGATAGTAGGCCCACAAATATCCTCAGCCAAATTTCTCAGCACAAGCCTACCACCTCATCATGCCCCAGGAGCCCAGCTGCTCTACGGTATTCCTTTTATCAATACCAAGGGCACCCATAACCACTTTGCTATGGCTGCTTCAGGTATCCGGATCGAAACTTGTTATCTCTACCTAAAACCAAGGTACGCCATGGGTAATAGGTCCACAAATATATCCCCTATGCGGGGGAAAACATCACCACAATATCACAGGCACAGCAAGCAATATAAATGAAGGGTAGAATTGAAAGTACTCTTTATTTAAAGGAAGAAAAAGCATTACATACTTTGGGATCATGTCCCCTTCAGAAAGAAAGGAAACAGAAACAAAACAAGAAGAAAAAGCCGACTACATTCCAGCATTACGCAATTCTAGGAGGCGGTTTCTTACTGAGGTGGTCCCCCGTTCAATCCGTTGCCGAGCGCGACGCTCGGCCTCCTGGAATAAATGCTCCTCATTGTCCAAGCCCAAGAACGCTTGACAGTCATCTTCCAATTTCTTCAAGGCAGTCTCCAGGTCAGTCGAAGCTTGAGTAACCCTGTCAGCCTCCTGAACAATTAGTCCCCTGTCATTGCGGGTAGTCTCGAGTTCAGACTCCAAGAAAGTTAACTTCTTCTGAAGCGCAAGGATCTGCTCCCGCGTCTTAGTAATCTCACGAGAAACAGATTCCTTCCGAGCCATGACATTTTCATTCGCGTAACTCAATTGATCATACCGGCCAGATAAGTCGCTGAGATCCTTCAGTATGGCCGGTCTGGTCCTATCCCGAGCAGCTTTAGTCCTCTCTATAACAGCGATAAGAGAATCCCGCTCCTCGTTTATAACAGCAGATAGATCAGCCTGCCGCAATACTCGAAGCTCGGCCACCAGCTGATCAGCCTCCAACAATTTTGCCTCCAGAAGCGAAGCCACCCCTGCATCACCAGGAAGATCCCTAAGGATATTTACTTGACCCTGGGCGCATTGGCGGGCCAAGGTGAAAGAGGTTCCCCTTTCCACAGCAGCCTCGATTCCCCTATTCAAATGACGATAAAAACTGGCAACCACGTCCTGTAACGCGTCGTCCAGAACTTCAGCAGAGGATGGCGTCAGGGGAAGCAGGGACGACAACGTCGAAGGAGTAATGCTAGAGCTCGCCACCGGAGGAACGGAGTTCGAGTAGAACGATGCATGAATAGCGGCCAACTCATCTTCCGCCGCCCGGAAAGCTTGGATACTCGGTAGGGCAGAAAGGTCGATTCTCGGAGCCACCGGAGCAAAGGATGACACAAGGACCATCGTTCCCTGCCCCGACTGCCCCGATGACTGACCCGCTAAACTCGAGCCCCCAGAAGGCCCATCAAGACAAGCCGGACGGTGAAAATGTACACCCTTCTCCACCAATGCCCCTTCGGTTGGGGCGGTCCCAACAACGTCCGTCCTCGGCACCGGAGGGGTAGGACCTGTATGTCCAGAATAACAATCAATCGACGTAACCCGAAGGACATGATGATAGAGCAGATAGGCTTCCTCACAGGTCAAGATTCGGCTAATCTTACCAGGGGAAGGGCATGAAGGCTGCAGCTCATCTACAACTGGCGTGGTCCCCTCACCCATGATCCCCGAGTTAAACCCAGTCACGTCCTCTGTCCCCGTCACCTTGAAGGGGGATACAGATTGATCTGCCTCATCTTGAAAAGGAACAGGCTCGCGGGAGTCCCCGTCGTCCTGGGTCACCGCCTCGACATCTTGAAGTTCTTCTTTTTCTCCTGACACCTAAAAAAGAGAACGAAGACGGTTAGAATTGAAGTTCGAAGGAAAGAAGGAAGAAGGAATCGAGAACAGTTTTTGTTACCTCTGATGCAGGGTTAACTTCTTCTCCACTTTCTCTTATAGCGAGCAGGCGATGCCTAGTCGCAACCAGCTTCCGGGATCGAGTAACACCGCCAACAGGAGAAACTTGCCTGCTACGTTTCGGAGTAGGACCAAGCGCAACGAGGGACTGATCCCCCAACGTCTCATCTGACAAAACAGGCGGTTGACCCACTTCTGCATCGGCCACTGGAAGGATAGAGTCATCTTTATCATGCTCGTTGCCTTCGTCACCCTCAGCAGCGGAGCCCAAATCTGGTACCTCGGCTCTAGTCTTTCTTTTCTTGGCCCCTTGAGAGCCTTCCTCCAGACCGGTACCAACAATAAAACTGGTACCTGGGTTAAAATCGACCGGGGGTTTGTTCGCCATGACATGATACAAAGTCGCCATATACAAGATCTCTACTGATAGCAGGGACCGAGAAAATGGTACGAGTATGGAACGAATCATAATACTGCCAAGCTCTGATACCATCAAGAAGGCTGCCTTCATGACCCAGACAAGAATTGGGGCTATCCAGACAAAGTTGGTTGTATCCAAACTGTCGGGCAAACCTGCTAGGCAGATAAGGCTCCAAAAAGGCAGTATTGCGATTACGATACACCAGATGTGCGGGACGAATGTTATGCAGCCATAGGAGCATCTGGCCATCCAGAAGCTGAGGGGGCACGATACCGTCAATATGTACAGCCTCTATGTCCCTGGCAGTAAAGCGAAGGACGGATACGAAGATATGATACTTATCTGCCCTCGCCAATGCCATCCGGCAAGCCCGTATGGTTTCACATTCCCAAGGCTCGTCACGATAGCGGAAGGTAAATGCGTCATCATCAGTGACACCGTCTTCAGAGCCCGGCCTCATCAAAGACAGGTAATATATCAGCAGCCACCCCATCAAATAGTGATAGGGCAACTCAGTTCGTTCAAAATCCTTGGTCACGTCGCGAGCGATGACTTTGGACACGAAGGTACGAAGGCCACGGTGTATGCTACACACCATGGCCGGGAGGAGAGCTAGCCTGATTCGCCAAACCAACTTCACAGCCGGAAGGATGAAGTTACAACTAATTCTCTCAATAGAACCGGCTCCTCCCGAGACTACACAGTTTCGTAGCCAGATCATCAAAAATCCTGCCAGAAGCGCTTTCTCGGTCAACTCTTGAGTATCCTGGTAAAAGTAATCGAAAGTATCAGTCTGGCTCCCGAATCTGTCACTGGTAGTGGCCACTCCCCTAGCCGACGACACCAAGTCCTCAACCGCTTCCCGAGGTCGAGGGCGACGAGAGGTGACTCTACCTAAGGCATCTGCCGAGAAGAGATAGTGCACCCAATCCCTGGTGTAGGGAGCATTCCCTTCCAGGTTACTATCCTTTCGGGTCATCTGATGACATGTGTTATAATGGCACAATATCTCCTGGTAAAGGGCCGCGAAGCCAGGATACCGTTGTTCCAGATCTTCGAGTTCCTCATTAGTGGGAGTATACGCTTCAAACGCTTCGTCCCCCTAAGGAAGCTTGGAGACCGCGTGCATCTCATAGAGCGCGAGTCCCATCTCCCCTACAGGTGTGTAAAAGGTCCCCGTACGACAATTATACATTTCCAGCAGAGACATGAACAGCTTCTTGTTTATGGACAAGCCATGACTGGTACCTCGGATAGCGTGGTACAGGCCAATCTCGCACAAAAAGGCCTCATACTTCTTCAAGATCCAAGTAGACAAATTGATCCACGAGGGAATAGGTTGTACCCAACCAGGGAACGTCAACCGACCGACGGGATAGGAGCCTTTCCGAGCAAGCTGATTTATAAAAGTATCGGCGGTAGAAAATAAGAAATTAGGGCCCGCCACATTCAGGAAAGAACCTGGGACCAACCCCGTCACAGAACAACTAGTGTGCACTTTGCCGGCAGTCACGGACTTCAGATTGTTATTATAATGGATGTTCCCCATAAACATTCCACCTCTGGTAGGGGTTAAAGTCTCTCCCATCTTCCGATCTAACGGGAGCATATTAAACCAAGATAGTGGGAAGTGTCGCTCCATTTGGGGGATGCGAATCGCCATCCCGTTAGAAACAAAGCTCCAATCCTCCGACACCTCCAGGACATGATCGTTCTCCACGGTCAAGGCATCTCCAAAAAAGAACGTATGCTTCAAATACTCCCCTTCAAATTTCTCGGAGTTCATCATAGCATTAAGAAAGTGGAAAGACTGATTCTTGATGGCATTCAATCTAGCCGTAGGCTCATCGCTCGGAAACTGGTCAGCCATATACTGAACAATATGGTCATACCTATAGCCGAGAGCGGCTTGAGCGCTACCCACCAAGAGTTCTCCAGCAGCGTTAACCGGCAGGTTCACTGAAGAACAGACAGAGAAAAGTAAGCTAAACGGAGGGATAAAAGAAGCCGATTGGGTGCTTTCAAACCCCATGCGACTCAAGAAAACATCCATGCGGCCCCATCAAGCTCAGAAGAACACTTATGCGGCTCCGTACAATAAAAAGTCTATGCGGTTTAACGTCACTTATGCGGCTTCGCCGACAAGGCAAGCATACAGACGCGATAGTTCTCTTATGCGGCTCGCAGCTCAGCCTAGGGCGAACATGCGATTTACAAAGGCTCGTGCATAAAGTATGTGGCGTAGCCATGGCGGTTGGGGTTCTTTAACTCATGCATTGTCCGTACCAGTAATAGGGGGTGTACGTCAGGATGAACATCAGGTACGACGACTGGCAGAGTAGCAGCCGCAGCCGAGACGGAAGTGGGGGCCGCCTTCTTGCCCGTTACTGCCACGGTCTTCTTGGGAGCCATTAATTATCGAAGAGGAGAAGGGCAACCGAGATAGGGAAGGTCTGAGGAAGAAGAAGAAAAATAAAGAAGTCTTCTCTCTCTTCAAACTCTTCCTATTTATAGGAAGACGGGAGAAGGAGGACACGTGGGCCAATGACCGACTCATGAAGAGCGAAACCGACTCCTTGGGTTTCGTCTCCAAGATTCACCCAAGGCGTCAAATTCGAAAGATTTAATAAGCTGACACTTGGGATTCCCTCCTATAAAGATGGCGCTGAAACGAATTTGAGGCAATTAAAGACCCGCACACGTGGCAAGAAGCTATGCGGCTGAACAGTCTCATGCGGCTGAGTCACCTATGCGGCTGAATAATCTATGCGGCCAGGACTTCTATGCGGTCAGGATTCCATATGCGGCTAGAAGAACACAGCCATGCTTCTTATTCAAAGTATTTCAATTTTATAAATTGAAAACTTTGAAGGGGGTCTTATAGAAGCATGGAAAATACTAAAGAAAATGACTCATGCGGCCAGGAAAGATCCATGCGGCTCAGAAAACTCATGCGGCTCAGGGAATCATGCGGCATAAGGAGCTATGCGGCCCGAGGCATTCCATGCAGCTCAGAAGACACGTGGCCTGATAGTGCTCCCCTCCGACCCATGCTGTATTAATTGCTTTGACGGCAGACCCCTCTGAAAAGTTGACAGCCCTGACACAAAAGCAGGTAATTATGACTCTGTCATAATGATAAATCTCTAGGGAAGAGAAAAGAGATCTCTGACACAAATCCTCCGAGAGCCATAAAAATGCCACGTGGCATTGCCACGTGGGCGTTCGTATGCGGCTCACTTCTCATGCGGTTCAGAATGAATCCTATGCGGCTCAGGCCATGAAAGCCTCATGCGGCTCGAGCAAAGAACTTCCCATACGGCTCAGAGTGAATCTGTCCTATGCGGCTCAGGCCATGAAAGCCTCATGCGGCTCGAGCGAGGACTTCTCATGCGGTTCAAGAGGATCATGTCCATGCGGCTCAGGCGAATATGTACCTATGCGGCCCACAAAGAATACTCTCCTGTGGTTCGAGGGCTCAAGTGAGGGCCACTGCCCAGGCAGCCCTGACACATGGGCTTAACCATATGCGGCTCACATTCATATTCGGCTCACTTGTCATGCGGTCCCGATCCCCCCAGCAGCTCCTAGGATACGTGTCCTAAACTGATTAAATCCTCAGATTTGCTGCCATTAAAGATTGGGTCAAATTCCAATGATCTGGGACACGTGGCAGAAGAATAGATCTAATTTATTTGCAGATATCAGAAGATCAGTACAAGGAAGATTTATTCCAATCAGCATTAATTGCTAATGGAATTTGGTGTAATCTACACCTAATGGCTCGGATTCGTCACAATCAGAAATGAACGGCCTAGATTGGCCAATCCCCTGGCCGCCGCCATCTCCAAGAGCTAATCATTGGCAACCCTAATGATCATATCCCACTATTATAAATAGCAAGGTGCCATGCCCTTGTAAGATATATACAATATCAGAGAGAAATACGTATATACATAGAGACTACTCCCCAATAGTCAGAGAAAAAATACACAGAGAGAGAGAGAAGCCAGAAGAGCAACAGAGGAGCAAGAAGAGCATTTCTTCATCAACGCCAACCATCTTTTCACAAGGAGTCAAGGCTGCATACCGATCATCCAAGGAGTAAGGCAGGGCTGTCGTCGCCTTCCCGTGCCTCTATTGTCACCCCCCAGAATCTAAAATAAACAATTGTACTTAGACTGCTGTACCTAGGTTTTCGTCCCTAGGCTTTCTTTGTACAAGCGAGTTTGTAACGTGAAGTAAAAGTCCGGTCCTCCGATAATTGTTCTGTTCTTTTATATTTTATGGCAAACACGCAATAAACATATGTCTTGAATCAAGCTCGATAAAAGAGTAAGCTTGCAAAACTAGGCTGTGATAGCAACATTGATCAAAATAGTCAAATTACAAGTACGCGAGAATTTGAAAGGAGTTACAAGTAGTTTGAGTTTTGTGAAAATCAAACCTTACCCGGTGTTCTTGCTTACACAATTATCCTACTATCTTCTTATCCATAATGCCTTGGCGACTAATGGGTTATGAACCTCTAAACTCTATATTCTAGGTAAACCTATTGGCGTCAAACAATATCCTCGTCAATAGGTCACAAGGACCACGGAATGCTAGATCGGGAGACACGCTACCCAATCTCACAGAACTTCCACTACTATTGGCTTCGGATCTTATAGAACATACAGGGCACCGTCCTATCCTCTATAGTATCCTTAATTTGTAATCACGTCTAAAGTTATTTCACCGAGGACTATGCCTCGCCCGTAAAATCGGACTGTGGTAAACCCTTGGTTTCGTAACTCAAATATGATACAAATCGAACATTACTTAACTCTACCCAATATTGGCTCACAAGGGTGACTACGGTCAAAAGAGGACTACTACCCATAGTTTTTAGTAACCTTCTATAACCTATATTTCCTTAAACAAATGTCAACTCTAGGGGTCGTGTCTCGCCAGTGCGCTGCTGGCTGCAGTGAATCCATAGTCTTCCTAATTCAAATAAATGGCGACAGTGCCTGCTGTCCTGCCATTATGAGTTAACTAACATTCCTGTAACTATATCTGTATAAATCCCTGAGCTTCTAGAGATTTAAAAAAGTTGACTATAAAATAAGCGTGAGTATTTGTCCTATCAGTCATAACCCCCTTCCATAAAAGATTGAACATGGAGGAAATAACTGAAGACAAAGAAATACGAACACTCTAGTATCTATTTCGTGTGCATTCAAACCATGGAGGAAAAATCTTGAATCGAAACCAACTCGGGGTTCATATGGGGATAACAATAATCAGAATTTATACAAAATAATAATTCCTAGGGCAAATAGAAACTAAATAGGCAATTCGACTAAGATATGAGGATGATATCTAAGAGGCAAAGAGAAGAATTTGCACCATTCATCAAGGTTAGATCATTAATTCTATGAAGTCATGTCTCACCAAGTGAATAACCTATCCACATTGGATCATATCGGTATATCAAGAGTTAATAGTGTACCTAGGGGGATCTTGACAAGCTAGAAAAATTAATAACTCCTTATCTAAATTGCATGGCCTAGACTACCCATCGGTAAATTTGTATAAGGGACTCCTAGTCCTAGTCATTCTCTTAAATTAAATTAATTTCTAATTCATGAATGAGTATTTCTAGTCGCAGGCTCGCAATAGTACGACTAACTTAAGTACCATCACGAGTTTGCATGATTTGCGAAAACAGACCTGCATGGGCCACCAGAAAAACTTGTCACGACCTGCACCCATTTTTTTAAACGGATACGAGACGTGTCCAAGCCAGCCTACGCCGCAGTGTCGGCGATAGAACGCTGTCATGGCCATGAAGATCAAAATCACAAATAATGCTCATTTACATAATTATTTTAACTTACAAAGATCACAAGTTTTATATTTGTAGAAAAATATAAACTTGTACAAATAAATGAATGACTACAACTCAACTATCTAACTAGTCTCTAGGCTTTTGTCTGCACGTATTCCTGCTACTCCCCAAGCTAAGTGAATCCACGGCTAACCTGAAAAATGTTGATTTCCAGTCAGGAATGGAACGAGCACAATTCACTGAATACAATTTCAAATAAAGAAAATGACTATACAACAGAGGTTAGACATCAATTACATGTTTTTGAAAATAAACAGGAAATACGGAAAACCAATAGCAAATAAATAGACACAAAACTACTTTCTCCAACTGTTAGAAGTACCTTTGATATGTGATCGGTCTGGGGTACTACACCGCACGATCTACGATGTCTACTTACATGAAAAATAAGCACTGTCTACGATGTCTACTTGCAGAAAATAAGCACTGTCTATGATGTCTACTTGCAGAAAATAAGCACTATCTACGATGTCTACTTGCAGAAAATAAGCACTGTCTACAATGTCTACTGCATGAAAATAAACACTGTCTATGGTCGGATCACACCTCCTTGGTACTTCTCATTCCAGACTCAACAATTTATAATAGAGTATAAAAATCACATAACCAATAACTAATCAATGAAGTATAGTAAAAATTAATATCGAAATGCAGACAATAAATTGTACTCGCCTGTGGTCCTGTGCTGGTGTAACCGATAATCCGAACTACTCAGAATGCCACAATAGTCAAAACTCGTACAATAGTCCCCAAAAGCAGAAATAAACATTACCAATGTTCTCAAAATAGTCAAATTAGTTAGAATTTCATGTCCTTAAGTCCAATTCTGGACATAGGGGCAAAACGGTAATTTTGGGCCAAAACGGTGTCCGCCGTTGGACCCGCTTTGCATCGAAAAATGTGCCAGAGTCAACGGTCTCTAAAGTCGTCAAACTATATGTCTACGGATCCAGTTTTTCGATATGAACCCAACCGTATGTCCAAAGTTGAATTTTGGTGGGCCGTGCACAAAATCGCCCGTTGAGTAGAACCGTAGGGCCCGCAAAACGGTAATTTTATCAACTGTCTCAGAATTGGACCAAACTTGACATGCAAGACCAGAAAAATGATACGGTCCTACTGGCAAAGTTTCGTCTCAATCTGACAAACGTGTACAAAGTAATTGGAAAACTTTCACAGAGGCCGATACGGTAAATTTCGACGGATACGCATCAAATTCGTTCACACGCGACCAATTTGAATTTCGTCAAAGTCCACACGTCCACGAAGCCGTTACGCACCTTTTGATGCCTTTGGTGCATGACCACGTTGCCCAAAATGGCGGGACGCACGTCGTGTGGATGAATTTTTATGTTTTTAAAACAGATTTTTTCTAAAACTTCGGGATCGGATAACTTTCTAGATACTTTATGAATTCAGGTTCTATAAAAGGTGTTGTAATCCTGTATATGTTGGCTAAAAAGGCGTTCAAAAATATTCCTAAAATTTCTATCATTCTGTTCTAGAATCCCCTTCCAAAACAGGAGATTTGACTGTTTGGGTTCTGTTTTAGGACAGACTTTTAGGTCAACTTCACGCCGATTTTTGGGTCTACTCCTACTCGTTTCCATCCAGACTTATCTAATGGATGTGAAAGTGAATATATGGGGTTCATACCTGAAGAAGTGGCTCAGGAAAAGGTCGACTGTGCGCGAAGATTTCTCGCGACGAAGTTGCACCTCCGTACAACTGCTGCTGCTTCGCGATTCGATTCCCCGCGCGAGCGCACTGTATCCGCGCGGCCTCGCCGCGCGCGGCGGCGCCCAGGCTAGACGCACGATGGCACCATGGTCCGATGGGTGGCAAAAAACTGGGATTAGGGTTTGCGACTCCTCTTGATCTCTTTATATATATACTATCGGCTATACAAGCCTCTATCGGTTTGTAGAACCGACCGTTGCTCGGTTTGGGAGTATAGGGATTAGGTGCTCGAGTTTGGGAGTCCCAGTTCAGCTGAGATTGGGCCTACTCGGTTGGGGGTTTAGTTGTAGCCCAAAAGGCTGGGCTCACTTCTCTTCCCTATTTTCTTTTTCTTTTTCTTTTGTTATTCCTTTTCTACTTATTTTTATCCCTACATATATATATATATATATATATATATATATATATATATATATATATATATATATATATATATATATATATATATATTATATATATATATATACGTGCACCTCTATATAATATATTTATATATATATACTCATACTCTCTTTTATACCTATATTTATTTACACGTATATACCTATATTTATATCTATATTACTCGTATAACCAAATATATTCCAAAATATTATTATATATCTAGAATGACATCCACATTTATATATATATATTTACACACACATACACTATTATATATATATATATATATATATATATATATATATATATATATATATATATATATACACGTATTTAATATTTATTTATATTTACATACCAATACACACATATATAATAATTATTTGACAATAAAATAATATAACTAATAAAATAGTAATATTAAATAACAATCCTAATAAAATAATAATAATAATAAAATTTAATATACCCATAATAGGCATTGCATCTACTTGAAATATGTCTACATGGGTGTATTTGATCTCACTACATGTCTCCAAAGGCTTGGATTAGGTTCGGACCCAATTCGGGCTAAGTTGGTATAATCGGGTTCCCTAAAATTCAATAATATAAATAATGAATAAATAAACCTTCGGTAAGGGTTAAGTCGTAACTTGGCTTGGTTTTCCTAGTTAGGACATCGCTATGGCTCGGCCTCCCCTGTCAGGGCTAACACACTTGTCAAAGCACGCCCTTGCACTATCCGTGCCTCGATTTCTAGTCATCTTGTACTCTAAAACTCCATCATGGCTAAAATCATCTACCGTAATAATTAACTAAATAATTATTTATAAAATCTAAAAATCACCATTCCAATAAAATAAATAATAATAGAAAATATTCCAAGTTTTCTGGAAAGGGTAGCTACAACGAGGATTCTATATATTAGAGTATTCTTCATATATGTGCAGCTGGCATGTTCGCGTACTCGGTCCTATGTATATTGGGACTGGGGCATTACATCTTGCAATGAGGTATGAAGAAGGCCCTGAACCATGTTCGTTCAATTCTCGTTGCTAAGAAAGCTGCTTTGACTCAAGTCAACTCCATAAGAACTTACGAAGGCCAGGCAGCAGTGGCTGATGCATTAGAGGCAACATTAGTAAAGGTAGAAGCTCGATTGACTGAGCTTCTGAACCTGAGATCTGTTGATACCGCTGCCTTGATTGCTGAGGAGATGAGCAGGTTATTAGAAGAAATCTCGGCGACCAGGGTATCTTACCAATCTGATTCGGCGACGGTCGAACGTGATCTGCTGGACACTTCTGCCAAGGAGATCAAACTGGCATCTACCAAAGAATCTATTTTGGGCATTCGACAGGGACTCGCAATGCGCATGGGCAGACTTAGGGAGCAGATAAAATAGCTCCAAGATACATTGGTAGCCTTGGAGGCCGAAGATCAAGGAAAAGCACGAGATTATGAGCTCATTTGTCAACAGATAAGGGACCATGCTCTGATATTGGATGACATGAAGAAGCGTAATGCTAAGATGGATGTGGTTGCGGAGAAGCTTGCCACTTTCGAGGATGAGGCTGCTCTGAACCAACAGGCTGAGTGCCAGGTGAAGTTAAAGGTCCAGGAAAAGATGGATGTTCTGAAGCAGCGTCTTGACGAACATTGTGCCAACATCACCCAACAGTGATGATCTTACTTTTCTTTCTTTTTATGGCTTTATTCATTTTATAGACCCTTGTCTTTTTGGAAATGAATAATGAAGCGACTCTCTTTTCATCGTCTTATTTCTTGTTTTTATTACATTGGTGATATTTGTGTGTTCGTTTAGAGGTGATATGAATATGACAAATACGAGATTCTAGATAGGTAACTTATTCGGAGGTTAAGAGAACATGGTAAGGAACATGAGAACAACTCGAAGGTAGTATGGACATGTTTGATCAGTAGGCTTATCATGAATACACCTAGAACTAGGTGCGGACGATAAGCGACGGACTTTGTCAACAGAGGTAATATGGACGTGTTGAAATAAGATCGAGAAGTAAGAATGTATACTTAGAGGTAATATGGACCTGGTAGACATTTAGACAAAGATGTGATGAAAACCAAATGTAGGAATGAGAGATAAATTGGACATTTATACATAATATTTTTTTAAAACTTGTCGTTAATAGGCATCATGAGCAAATCTCCGTTAGGTTTTGCTAGCCGGTACGCGCCATTGGAATAGACCGTCTCAACAACAAACGGTCCCTCTCATTTAGGTTGGAACTTTCCAGCATTCTTGTGAGTCACGATCATTGGGCTTCTAACTGATAGGACCATATCGCCGACCCGAAATGACCTTTTTTGACCTTTTTGTTGAAGACCCCTGAGATTCGTGCCTGGTATAGCTTAATGCGCTGTTGAGCTTGAAGGCATTTTTCGTCAAGTGCCTCCAATTTTTGTAGTCGCAAGCGATGATTATCCTTTGTAGTCATATGACTATTAAGAGACACCCGTAGAGAGGGAATCTAGAGTTCCAAAGGGAGCACGGCTTCACTTCTATATACCAGTGAGAACGGTATACTACCGGCAGGTGAACGGACCATGGTTCGGTAAGCCCAGAGGCATTCGCCGAGCTTCTGTCACTACCACAATTCTAGTTTGAGGGTAAATTTGTCATTTTTGGGGTAATTTAAATTTATTTGTATTAATTAGAATTTATGGGAATTTTTAGGAATTATTTTGGAATTATTTGGACTAGTTTGATTTTTGACTAGTATTAACTCATGTAGACCAACCTAGGAGCTAATCCTAGTTAGTTGGGCTTGGTTAGGTCAAGTGACTCTAGTCTAACCTAGTATGACTTAATTTAGTAGTTATTGATTCATTAGAAATTTAATTAGGAATTTAGGAATCAAGTGTTTTGATAAATGGCTTGTGGTTTCACAAGTCATTTTGTGACTAAACTTGATAGGACTAGATAACCTAGCTCAAACCCCACCCAAACCCAACTTGGCCGGCCAACTATGGTTAACCTAGGGATTCCCCCACTATAAAACCCCTCCCAAATCTAGGGTTGCCTCTTTCTTAGGAAGAGCCCTAATTTCAAGGAGGTGAGTTCTATTGTCATTTAATTTCTAGAGCTCCTTTCCTATTCCTTTTTCTTTCTAAATTGTTCCAATAGGTTCTAATAGGACTGTTATTGCTGTTGTTGAGCTCTCTTTTCAGTGTGAAGTTGTTTTGGATTGATTAGGTCTTCAAGTGGAGAGCATTGAATAGGGGGTTTCTATTGAAAGTTCAACATGAGGTAACTTCTTCAAATCTCTATGAAATTTCAATTAGTCTTCATGAATATGAAGCCCTAAGGGTCCCCCTAGGGTCTGGATAGGATTCGTGCTTGGTGTCAGGGGTTTCGTGTCCGTTTTGGACACGTATCAGTAGTTAGGACTAGGTGTTCGACGAAATGCCTCAAAGGGCATTTCGATCGTATTTATTCAATATTTTTGAATAGGAATGTTAGTTTAGATCTTGTTTGTTGATCCCTATCCTTGTGTGTTGGTGTCGTATCGTTTTGTGTCGGTTTCACGGCCTGGACACGCGCGTGCACACACGCGTGCGCGGCTACAGGAATGCCCTACCTATCGGGCTCTTTCCTGGACACGACACGCACTTGCTGGACACAAAATTTTGTGGGAGCCTCGGGGCACCCACTGACACGCCATGTGTCAAATTTCGTAGGCCCACGTGGCGTATCGAGGAAGAAATCCTCGACGCACGGGTTCCGCACTGTTCTGTGCAGTCGTGTGTTTTGATTTCTGATACGTGTGTATGGACACGCCTGTGCGACACGACACGGCGGTGCAGGGTGTCTTATGGATAGCCCTATATATGGTGAACCTATGTTAGTGGACATGTGTCTTGGGTTGTTCTCTGTTGTGCACACGACACAAGTGCACACACGCACGAGGCAGTGCACTGCTGTGCAAATACCAGTATGCTGTTTTGGGTTTTTTGTAATGGACACGTTTGTGTCCATCTTGGTGGATACGAACAGGTTGTGGGACACATATACGATGTGTTTTTACACTACCAACCTCTGTTTTTGTGTTTTATATTGTTTTGACTTGTAATTCTCGAAATACCCATTTTTCCTGATACTTGGAAACCTGAGAATCCCAGTTTACATATGTTGAACTTGCCATCAATTTTAGACCTATTCAATGCTGTTACATATTTGTTTTAGCTCCTAAATCCTTTCTCCTATATGTTTTCCAACTGTGGTTCAGTTTTGGGTGAATGGCATTGAGGATTGGTTGAGATATGGGGTTTTAATGTGTGACCTGAAAACTATGAATTTCTGAAACTGTGAATCCATTTTCTGTATTTCCAGATTTTGGAATGGAACTTTGGCAGTCCTATTTAACCTATTTTATACTGTTAATGATTGGTTTTAGTTCCTAATTTGATTCTCCTATGTTTGATCTAACTATGGGTCAAATTTGGGGTTGTTTGGTGGTGATTTGGATTTGATTTGAGGGTTTGAACTTAAGGGCTGTATAGTTTCAGTTTTGTCAAATGCAAGGGTTCATTCCCTGTATTTTCTGAACTTAATGCAATGTTTTTCCCTTTTTTCATGTTCTTCCTGAGATTGGATTATGGGGGAATGTTTTGTAAAGTTTTGAATTGGTTTCCTCTCCTTCTCCTCACTGTTACCGCCTCACTCACCCTCACTCCCATTCATCACTGTCACACATGGCACTGTTTTGCACTCTCACTTGTTTTCACACAACACACAGGCCCTCTTTATATTCTATATGCATGTATGTACACACACTATCCTTCACTATTTTGTATTTTCCTGCTAACACAGGTACACACACACTGTTCTGTGCTTTTCCTTTACTGCTCACTGAATTGGTATTCCTGCACACTGTTCACATGACCCACACACACACACAGGTGATATATATCCCTCACCTACACACACATGTTCCTCTTATTCTTACTGTTTTGTTTAATTCCTGCAAATACCCTTGACACACACTATTTTTCCTGTGTACACTCACACATGCTTCCCTCTTCTTCATTGTTTGTTCCTGCACTATACTACCTGCCTATACACATACACACACACACTAGCACCCTCTCTCTCTTTCTCTAATTTCTAAGTTTTTACACATTTAGGCTATGGTTGTATGTAGGCACATACAATGTGTAGATGTGTAATTTGTATGAGTGTATATATATATATATATATTTTTTTTTTTATGTTAGCTAATGATGTAGGTTTACATTTAGCCTAGAGTGTGTAATATATTATGTGGTGTTAATCTATGGGTGTAATAGTGAGGTTGTAGACTTGCTAGGGTATCCTAGATTAGCTAAGTTATATTATGAAATAGCTAGTATAGGCTTGCCTAGCCTTGTTAGGGGTTGTGCTAGCTAGTGTAGATTAGAATAGCTTAGTTTAGACTTAATTAGACTTGGTTGACCTAGTTTGACTTCTAGGGTTGACCAGAGTTGACCAAGGGTTGACTTTGGCCTAGATTGACCTAGAATCATGTAGAATGCATAGTAGAACTCCATTTTACTATTCTGGACTTGTTGTGACTTGTGCTTTTCTGATTAGGAGCCAGACACCACTCCTTGGACGGTACTTTTCATATTGGACACTCAGATACAGGCGAGTACATTCTCTGATCATTTCATATCCTGTTTAGAATTATATTCCTGCTTTAGATTACCTTACTTGATGCTGTCACGACATTATCACGGATTAGTACTATATGGATCTCTTCATGCGATATTATCCCCCTCGGAAGCATCGGGTACATTGTGTCATGTGCGTTTCACTTTCATCATGTACTCATGTGCTTTCATTATAAATGTACACTCTTGTGAATCTTGTACTCTCATGTTCACAGAGCCTTCATGTATACTATCATGTGCACCCTTTTAAGGGCCCCATATGATATCATGTACAATAACATAACTTATTTAGATCCTTGTGTATTGATTGGGGAAAACGGGGGAGTGCTAGTAGTCATGTGAACAATTCCATTGTAGTGTAGATCATGTGCAAACTCTTTAGTGTAGATCATGTACAAATCTGTCCTGTTCACATGTGCTATCTTGTACTCTGCTTCACTAGCCACTATTAGTTCTCTATATACAGTAGCTATTTACATACAGTTCTCTTTTTTCATCATGTATTTCCTTTCAGTTTCCTGTATCTTACTCTACTGCATGTTTATATTTTCTAACCTGCTATGAATTGTTGAGATGTACTGTGCTCGCTCCTGACCTGACTGGACCTGTTAAAAATATTACAGAGGACGAGGAGGAGGCCTGCCTGGACACTTACTACGGGGCAGCCTTAGATGACACCTGCGAGCTGGACCCTCAGGAGGACCCAGCTCTAGCTGAGGAGATCACCCCGATTGTCTAGACTAGACTAGTTAGGCTTATCTTACTTTATGCAGTCTTGAGACATGTCTTAGTTAGACTTTATTTGGAGTTATGAGTTGTATATATTCTTTCATCTGAGACCTTGTACTGTTAGATATTGCTGGGTTTATCTTAGACTGCTATTTTATCTATTTTATTCCTTGAGTTCTATTTCATATCGTGCTATCTCTTCCTTAGTTGTGATTGAGTTTACTATTGCTATGTTACCCCCATTCGGGAAGTATAAACTGTTTAGATATATATAGTTAGATGTATGTTGACCTAGAACAGCGCTCTACCGCCGATACTGCGGCGTAGGCTGGGCGTTGTTACATTTTCGTACCCTCATAGTGGGTGCGGGTCGTGACACGTTTTTAGTGGTGGCCCATGCAGGTCTAGACTAGAAGTGTAGTGGTACTCGAACTAGAGTATCACTGCAGCCTGCTATAGGATATAGGACATTAATTTTAAGATACTCAATTACTTTAGGAAAATTCCTTTTATTGCCATCTAAATCCTTTTGTCAGCTGATCCTTTGAATTATAATTGTCCGCCTTTGTTATTTTACTTCTTTCTCAGAAATTGATACTCTTGTTTGTCTATCTTCAGGATGGTAGAGACTCGATTGCAGCGTGCCACCCATGAGGATGCTATAGAGGGGACTGCTACCTCTCAGCCAGCACGGCGAGGCCAGGGGACTGCAGCTCCTGCCACCTCAGCTCGTGTTGAGACCTCGGCAGCCGCAGCAGGGGGTATGCATCCACCGACTGGGAGGCAGGACCCGGTCATTCCAGAGGATCCTTTCCAGCCGCCACCGCCTCCAGGACATGTGGACGCAGCTCAGATGTTCGCGTATTTCCAGCAGTTCATGGACCGACAGCAGGCTTGGCAGGACAAAGGCATGGAGTTGGCCGTCACGACAGTCGCAGCTCGACCAGTGGTGCAGCAGCCGAGGACACCGAGGATCGAGCAGTTTCAGAAGATGAGCCCCAGGGACTTCATGGGGACAGAGGGGATCCTGTATGCCGACGAGTGGATCGAGCATATGGAGGAGATCTTCCGCTTGGCCAGGATTCCAGCAGACCTTCAGATCGAGGCTGCAGCTAGCCGGATGCGAGATCTTGCTCGCACCTGGTATCAGTCGGACCCCAGGGTGGGGGTACCAGGGCATACTTGGGAGCAGTTCTGGGGCTTCTTCAAGAAGAAGTTCTTCCCAGATTCAGCAGTCAGAGCCTTAGAGTCGCAGTTTGAGAGCTTGGTCCAGGGGAGCCTCTCAGTAGAGGAGTATGCTGGAGAGTTTGGTCGTTTCGGCAAGTTCGTAGAGGGCTTGAGCGAGACGGCGAAGGCCCAGAGGTTTCGGAAGGGTCTGGTCAAGGAGGTCAAGTCCCTGACCAAGGGTAGCAGAGATGCTACGTTCGAGGAGATCTTGACGGGGGCCCTGTTGGCTGAGGATGATCTTGAGCTTAGGCTCAAGAGGGGGAGGGACCCAGTTGGAGGCAGCAGCAGTGGGGGCCAGGCCAAGAGGCCCCACTTCCAGCATCAGCAGCTGAGGCAGTTCCAGCCGCAGCCGATTCAGCAGAGGCCAGCGCACCAGCAGCAGTTTCAGCATCAGACACCCAGGCACCAGACAGTCAGTTGCACCTTCTGCAAGAAGCCTGGGCATGTCTTCAACGAGTGCAGAAAGAGGCTCGGGAAGTGCCTTCTTTGCGGAGCAGCAGATCATCAGATGAGGGATTGTCCTAGGTCAGGAGGACGAGCAGCCCAGGGAGGAGGAGCCAGGGCTCCAGCAGGCCAGCAGCGGGGACCAGCCCTGCCGACGCAGCAGCAGAGGTTTGTCCAACACCAGCAGCAGACTAGGGGAGGCCAGCAGGGGCGAGCTTTCGCCATGGCAGCTGGAGAGGCAGAGGTGACTGGAGAGCTGATTGCAGGTTCGATTCTTCTTGACTCCAGTCCAGCATTTGTATTATTTGATTTCGGTGCTTCGTATAGCTTCATATTAGTATCTTTTGCGATTAGACACGGTTCATAGCTGAATCGTTGCCTAGGACTTACAAGATCACGACCGGGGGTGGTATTATCCTCGTGAGTGATGTTTGTAAGGGTCGGAGAGTAGTTTTGGGAGGCCGTGAGTTGGAGGTGAGCCTGCTCGTAATGCCATTGCCGAACTACGATATAGTACTAGGCATAGATTGGTTGAGTAGGCACCACGCCAGCATCGATTGCAGAGGGGGTAGAGTCCTGTTCAGAGCACCGGGGGAGCCAGAGTTCGAGTACTCCAGACGTCAGGCAGAGCAGAGCAGCGAAGTCTTCTGTGGAGTCTCGGTAGAGGAGCAGACGATTCCACACCCCTTGATAGCAGAGTATATGGATGTTTTCCCAGAGGAGTTGCTGGGACTGCCACCAGACAGGGATATAGAGTTCTCGATAGACTTGGTTCCAGGAGCGGAACCCATCTTTCAGCATGTCTATCGTGTGAACAACAGCGAGCTGGTGGAGTTGAAGAAGCAGGTGGATGAGCTACAGGACAAGGGCTTCATCCGCTCGAGTTTGTCGCCATGGGGTGCACCAGTATTGTTCGTACCGAAGAAGGATGGGTCAGTACGTATGTGTATTGACTATAGGGCACTCAACAACCTCACGATCAAGAACAAATACCCATTGTCGCTGATCGACGATCTATTTGACCAGTTGAGCGGAGCTCGGGTATTTTCCAAGATTGATCTGAGGTCGAGATATCACCAGGTGAAGGTGAAGGGGGAGGATATTCCCAAGACCGCCTTCAGGACGCGGTATGGGCAGTTCGAGTTTCTGGTTATGCCATTTGGGCTAACCAATGCACCAGCAGTATTTATGAACCTTATGAACAAGGTGTTCCATCAGTATCTGGATCAGTTTGTAGTGGTGTTTATTGATGATATCTTGATATATTCCAAGACTGAGGAGGAGCACGAGGAGCATTTGAGGATAGTGCTGGAGATTCTCAGGAAGGAGCAGCTTTACGGGAAGCTCTCCAAATGTGAGTTCTTCCTAGACCGGGTGGACTTCTTGGGGCATGTGGTGACTGGAGATGGTATCTCAGTTGACCCCAAGAAGATTGTAGCAGTTGAGGCATGGGCAGCGCCGACTTCAGTTGCAGAGATCAGAAGTTTCCTGGGGCTGGCAGGATACTATCGGAGATTCGTGCAGAATTTCTTCCGGGTTGCAGAGCCGTTGACACAGTTGACCCGGAAGGATGCTGAGTATGTTTGGTCAGAGGAGTGTCAGGCAGCTTTTGATGAGTTAAAGAAGCGGCTGACGACAGCTCCGATTCTGGCGTTGCCTTCAGGATCAGGTGGTTTTACTATTTATAGTGATGCTTCAGGGAAGGGGCTGGGTTGTGTGTTGCAGCAGCACGGAAAGTGATTGCCTGTGCTTCCAGGCAGTTACGTCCCTATGAGAAAAACTACCCTACCCACGACCTGGAGCTGGCAGCAGTGATATTTTCTCTGAAGCTGTGGAAGCATTATCTGTATGGTGAGAGGTGGAGATCTTCACAGATCACAAGAGCTTAAAGTATGTGTTCACTCAGAAGGAGTTGAACATAAGACAGCACAGATGGTTGGAGTGATGAAGGACTTCGACATTGCACTGCAGTATCATCCAGGGAAGGCCAACGTGGTTGCCGATGCCTTGAGTAGGTTCCGACAGCCATGTGTTGACC